>VZRZ01002866.1:538457-559700 GCA_013398175.1 Climacteris rufus
AAAAAAAAAAAAACAAAGAAACGATTATCAGTTTGTTCTGTAATTACATTCAGAGAAAAGTGTTTTCTTTTGGTACCATTTTGAATTGCAGGTTCAATTTAAACTCCTTGGAATACTTGGAAGCGGTTAAGATAAAGATTGCCACAGGTCCAAACCTGGTTCTCTTATTTTGATTCTAGAATGGACCCAGAGCAGCAGGAACCCTTCACCTGAATCTGTTTCCTTTACTTCCAAAGTATGAGTAAAAGTACTTGTGCATTTACAGAGACATGAAAGCCAAAATCTGTCTCTGAGTTTTGGCTAGAGACCTGAGTGTAATCCCTTCATTTGGTTGGATGGTTCCACTTTTTTGTAATGCAGAAGCTTAGCGATGGGACTTCAGACCATGTGGTGATAAAATCCAATTTGTTACATCTAGTTCAGTAAGCCAGCTAGGAGCAAATGAGCTATAAAGGCATACAGAAACAACAGACTTGGCAGTGCTTCCCAAAGGAGGGGTCATCTTCCCTTTTGGAACAAAGGGACGGGGGCACAGAGGGATGGACTGACTTGTGTAAGGCCACACAAGAGAGCCATGGCACAGCCAGTGATAGATTCAGCTTTGAGTTCTGCTTCACCATATTCTGGGTGACCAGCACTCATCCTTCCTCACTGAAGGGAGTCACCTTTTCTTGAATGTCCTGACAGCTGCCTGAGGCTCTGCCCCATTGGGATTACAGAGCATTTCAGCACCTCTGACATACTTTTGCTACAGTGGCCCTTTTACATCACATTTTCCCTTCACAGGATGCTTTATTTCTGCTCTTACCATTTGCTTTCAACTGCACTCCAAACAAGGCCACTTCTGTGGCACAGAGCAAAAATTTCATGTCACAGACCTTCCAAATATAGTCAGACAGTCAATTAATAAAGGGTCTGGTCCAGTTTTTTTGTTACTTGCTCTCCATGTGTTTACCCAGAAACACACTATAAGACATAGACTTGAGCAAACCTTTGAAGTCCTCTGGAGAGGGAAAGTCCAAATCTGGTCACTCTCTCAGTCTGAGCCTGCTCAAGCCCATGTTTATGCAGTAGGGAGATGCAGGAACTGGGCCAGGGCACTCTATCAGTGGGTATTCAGAGCTGATGTCTTATGTGTACTCCTTCTAAAGTCAGGAAAATTGGAGTGTTTTTAAGGAACAATTCATCTCACCTGAGCACAGACTTTTGAAATAGTTCACCTGAGTCACAGCTTGTACATTCTGATTTATGTACATCTACCATAAAGACTCTGCAGAGACTATATAGAGAACTAGAGCCTACATGAAGCTGGATGTGGGCATTGAGGTTTAAAACCAGATGGAAGCATGTAAGGTCAGTGAGATGACTCACGCCCTCTGAGCTTCAGCCAGCAATGTGGAAAGAAAGCCTGAGAGCAACAGTTTGCTATTTGTAGTCCAGATCCTTCTTTTGCAGTATATATATATATATTTATAGTCTGGTTCTATGTAAGGGTTTCAGAGCTTCCTGAGGGCATTCCTGCCTGTAGACAATCAGCAACCAGCAGTCACAGACTGGTGCAGCATTTCTGTAGAGCTCTCTTTGCACTCCTTCTGGGGTGGAAAGGGGTGAGAGGGGAGGGTGGACCTTGGCGCATGCACAGAAAATGCCCTGGGCTGACCCATCAAGTTCTGAAAAGGTAATTGGCCTCTTTCTGCTCTGCTTCACTTTCTTTGTGAACCTAGGCATTACTTATGACCCAAATTCAGTTAGCCCCGAGATACTCACATTAAGGATTTCATGTCTGTCTGCTGATCACCAAAATTGTTGCTCTCCCTGAAAGAGGCCTCTTTTCCAGGTGAAAGCTAGTAGCACCTTTTAGAAGTCCTAAAGCTTTGCATTCATTTTAGCCAGGGGAAAAAAAAAACAACACTTGTTCATGGGGAATAAACACAGCTTGATCACTGTGAATTATTGTCTGCATTTTTATAAAATTATGGGTTGCTGCCAAGTATGCACGGAGCTAAGAAATGCATAAAACACGCAGGCTAAACCTGGAGCTTCCCTAAATCCTTAGTGAAGCAAGTAAATGAGTATTGTTTAAAACTTTTTTTAAATAACTGATTATGGTTTGCTCATGTTTATTTATATTTATTTATATTTATTTATGTACTTAGTTAGACTTACAGGCTAAAAAATGTCACGTCATATCCTGTAGGCCTTTTGGCCCCTATGATATGAGTGTAACGAGCTCTTTAGAAGACACCACAACAAATTCCCTTTTCACTCTAACTGCTTTGCACAGTATTGAGAACTTTTAGCTCTGTAGCTCTGTCAGGAAGTCCATGGCTCTTTCTCTATTCCCTTGCTTCTGTCCAGATGGCTGTAAGTAGTTAGGCAAATCTCCCTTACACTTTGGATATGGAGCATGCATTGCTTATAGTGAGCAAAGAGGTGCTAACACCTAAACTAGATAATTTAGTTCTGTTTGCATTTGCAACAGCAACATGGCACTCCCAGAAAAGAGGCATGGTGTCAACACTTTGCAAAGAATAATCACTAATAGCAGGAAGCTATTAGCTTCCTGAAAGCACTGAGGATAAGCAAGATTTTCTCAGGAAGGCTGAACATCCAGTAACTTCATTCTAAATTGGTGGATTTGTTCAGCATTACCACTTCCCCTGCATGAACACGGTAACTGTGGTGTAGTATGTTCATCTAAGACAAAGAAGAATGAGATTACACCAGCATTTTATTTCTGGAGTATGCATGTGTGCCAGACACGTTATTCCTATCTATATTTACTTTTGAGTTAGAAAGTTGAGGCACCATACAGCTCAGAGATACTGTTTTAATCCCAGATCTCCAAATGGACCCCTAAAGCAGGTCCCAAAGAGACTGCCAGCTTTCCAGATGTCAATGGAAGTCTGTGGCAACAGGTATAGCTTGTCAAGTGAAATAACAGGTTCAATGCCTTGTTCATCAAGGTTGAGTTTTACTCTCCCTATCTAATATGCAAAGCTTTGCCCCAAAATAAGGGTGTTACGCATTTTACTTCCTGTGACTGGTTGCCTGAGTAGAGATGGTTGGAGAATTCTTGCAGCTATAGCCTCTTCAGAAGCAGGAAGCCTCTCTTCACCTCTCCTGAGTCATGCAGGTAATTTTAAACAGAATCAGTTTTAGCAGTAGTTCTGCAAGAACAGATTCTTTGTTCCCTGCCAAACATTAATTAAAAGGCACTGGTTTTCTAGCTGGAATAACTTATCAGCTTCATCTGATGCCATGGGAGCAGAACTCCTGTCCCCAAACCAGTACAAAGACTGAGCAGTGATTTCTACCATAGCTACAGGAGGCAACAGTACCCTTGCTTTAAATCCTCGGTTGGCAAAAGTGTTTGGTGCCTACAAGTGCCACTGCCTCACCTTCTGGTTGTGCTCCTCACCTGGCAAAGACTCCTGACAGCCCCAAGATTCTGTCTGTTTGAGTTATCACTTAAGGACAAACCTCAGTATGCATCCCAGGGATTCAAATAGTCACATTTGATGCAATGAGGTCACTTTTCCCAACAGTGCTGAGCTGCAACTACCCTTTCATCAGAAGAATTTTCATTCAGCAGAGTAATGTGTGTGTTGTGTATGATACAGATTACCAGTGCTAGTAAGTATCTGATCCTTTGTAAGAGAATTCTGTCCCTCTCTGTTAGATGATGAAGCATTTAATCACCACAGAATCCCATATAAAAAGAGATTGTGTGTGACTACAAAGAACTTTATTCTCATAATTTCCTTCTTTGCCAGTTGACTGAGTGCATGGGCTTTGCTGCCTCTTACATACTTATCTCACATCCCTTCTCTCTTTCCTCTTTTCTCACATACAAGAGCAATATCAGCTACAAATCTATTTTTATCTATTAAGCGCTGATTCCTAGACAGCATGTAAGTGCTCCTTCTTACAGACAAAAGGATCAAAAGCTGCTACCTTTGGGTCCTGAGATTGATAAAGAGGGGTTTGTTGGTTCATCTAAAGAAAAGAAAGATGAGGAGAATTGCCCAGTTTCTGCCTGACATGCACGTTTATGTTAGCATGCAAGTCTTGTTTTAGTAGATAGGTTCAAGCTATAATTAAAATAGGATGGGGTTCTGTGCCCTCTTTTACTGCCTTTGGACTCTCATCTTTATGGGGAATAAAGGAAGTGACAAAGAAAAGAAGAATGCAAAAATCTCAAAAGCTTATACTCACAATTTTTAGAAAGAATTCTTAGAAGAAAATAAATAGCATAGCACTGTGAACAGTGAGCAGGATTAAAAGGTTCAAGCCCACCAAAACTGCATTAAATAATAAAGAGAGACTGCCAGGAAGAATGAAATTTTAAGTGGTCCATTTACTGCTTAACTTATTGGAGGATAAGGGCATATGAGGGTCACAGTTGGTTTACATGACTTTACCTTGCATTTTCTTCTGGAGAAGCCAGAATCCTTCCCATAAAAGCTCTTACCAATCTAATTCTTATTCCAGACCTTTCATTCCCTGAACACCCTCTCAAATGTCAGCAAGCTTATGTGGTAGGAGGCTTAAATCAAGGGAAGAAATATTTTCTTCTTGCCGTGACTACTTCTTGCACTACTGATATAGTGTTTTCACCCCAATATGTGCAGCAAGTATCCCCTGGATTGGGTTTACTGTAGTCACTCTCACTGGGATCAGTAGCAGGAGGCCAACACAATTCAGGAGAAATTTACCCCTTTGGAGGACAGGGCACAGTTAGACAGCATGTAATATGGGTAATATGGGTGGGTATTAACAGTGGGTATTAAATTGCTGACTCTCAATTGCCCTATGCACTGCAGTATCGCACAGCATATGATGTAAACCAGACAGTTTTGCACATAGTTATCTTTATGTAAGGTTGAGTGGGCTTCACAGGCATCACTGGAGTTGCAGTAGATCCACGTTAGTTTTACACACCAGAATTTGAACTCAAGTTTTGCCCTTAGCAATATATTGTGTTTTGCACCGTAAGTAGGTAGTAGTGTAAACCTAACCTGGATAGTGCTCCTGAAAAGATGTTTTCACTTTGAATCTGATGAGTTTTTAGAGTGAAAGGATTTTTTTTTCTTTGAAGTTCTTGAACTGGAAATCACAAGACTGTAGCTTGGCAAAATGCTTCAGTGTTTCTAGACATATTAACTTTTTTCCCTTTCTTTGTAATAGTTGCTCCCCACAACAAATTCCTTGAGACCTTCTACAGAAGAGCCCACTTCTGTAAATCTCATAGTAAGAAAAGTAATTGATCTTTTTTCTGAGTTTGACTAGGTCAAGGATGACTAAAAGTCAACAGCATTGCAAGGTTGTTTCATAATCAGTATGAAATCAGATGGATAATGATCAGTCAAGATGAATGTCTGCAAGAAAGTAAACACCAGAGTCAGTGGCTGTGGATATGTCTGCACCACATGATAGGATGCAGAACAGCACTGTCTGAGATGCTTTTGTCTCAAACAGTTAAATGTGCCATGATTAAGTACCATACAGAGGTCTTCCTTTAGGTTCTCCAAAGTTGCATTAGCAGAACATAGTGGCTATGCTGCTTCGAGTTGTGGAGCCAGGCAGCTGAGCTCCTCAAGACTGGCTGTCTCTGCACAGGACTGTCTTGCCTGTGATAAACATGTTGTGAATGTACTACGAGAATCCTTCAGTTAATTAACTCCCAGTGGTTGATACATATTGGCAATATATTGTAGAAACAAGTTGTGTTGCCAAAGATTGCTGAGATAAACAATAAACAGTGCACAGCTACTCATGGAAAACACACATGAGCTGCCATGTTTAATTTCAAGAGATGAATTAAATAATGGCTTTATTAATGTTCCTTTTTCACTAACTCAAGTGTTCCCAGCCTCTTTCCACAAATTCTGTGTTTATTGTTCTCTCTCTGAGACTGACCAGCTAACAACTCTTCATTCAGAAGAGGAAAAATTATGGTAAAAGCTCTCCTAATTGAAATTCTGTGATGCAATTAAGATTATGTGCCTCTGGCTATTTCAGTTGCCTGATTGCTTTTAATGATTCACTATTGGTGCTTGATAAAACTCTCCCTCTGAATCTACAAGTCTCAGGCCAGCCCATCTACTAGCAATATGTTTTTCCCACCTTGTGGGTGGCCTAAGAGATGACTAGCATGGCTTCGTGCCTCCTGCTTCAGTTCAATAGGAATAGTGTTGAATTGAAGTATGAGATAGAAAAACCAGAAGTAAAACAACTTCATGGCTTCTAAAAGTGCCAGGGGCCAGAAGCTCAGATATTGTTAGGCATTTCCTTCTGTATGGTTTTGCCAATTCTCATTTATCAGAGTGAGCAAAAGGAAATAGAAGTATTGCTAGCATCATGTAAAACTCTAAGCTGATGGAAAAAAAAATAACTCTTTTATTATAATGGTGCCCCTACCACCCCTGTTGGTTAGGGTGTGTACAGTTTTTCAGTCAGTTGAAATGGCTGAACTGTCAGAGCAGGGTAAAATTGCTTTACTCCACATTTGTATAGCACCTCACACAGTGGAGTGCAATCTGCCTCTGGGTCTAATTTCTGGTGCCAGAAAAGCTGCAACAAAGTGGAGGCATGCATGAAGGTGCTGCCAATGTAAATATAATAAGGGGGCAAATGTAATGGTAAAACTGGGGGAAGAGATGGTCATCAAGTTTGCAGCTTGCTCTGCACAGAATATTTTGCTTTTGTCTTGGCTACTACAAATAAATAACATTTAAAGGCCAGACTTGCAGCAGATGGCCAACAGCTGACTTGTAGGAACATTTACAGTAGCCTTCCTTCCTCAGTTAGCAGATCCCTGAATGGTCTTTCAGCAGTCAGCCCTGCCTCACTACAAACACATGCTGAGCCCATTCTGTCGCTATAGTCCATCACATTATGTTTGTCCACTTGTGTAAAACTTACTGGCAGCTCATGTTGGATGTATAGCTGAGTTCCATTTAAAAAAAACAACAACTTAAGCAACCAAAATTATAGTAGTGATCTTTTCTATCAGGGCCTAAACCCCGACTCCTTGGTGACCTCCAGCATTCTTCTCCATCAAGATCCCTGTGAGATCCCTGCAACATCTAAAGCAGGGATAGCAGATGTTATGTTGAGACTTAGATTATGTCTTCTATATGAAGTATTCGTGTGTATGTGCACATAAATTTCAGTACCCCATATTTTGGTGGAACTCAAGAGTTTTACTTTAATAGTTAGAATTTCTTTTGTCTCTCTTGAGTGAACTTGAATGTCTTGAGTCTCAGTAGGAACTGGTTTTCTCAATTGTTATTTTCTCAATTTTTTTAGATTAAGCTTAACATGTAGTGTATTTTCCTTTTGCAGGGCACACACATGTTTCAACCGTTTGGATCTTCCACCTTACCCCTCATATTCTATGCTGTATGAAAAGCTGCTGACAGCTGTTGAAGAAACTAGCACCTTTGGACTTGAATGAGGGGGTCCAGGCACTTCTAGTGTTTTTATGGCTGATGATGTCACCTTTCCTGTCCACCATCATTTGATCTTGGTTTCCCATGTTTTTATTTTTGAAAACAAAACAAAAATCAAGATTAACAAAAGCTGTGCATGAAGAACTGCTGCCCTCTACGATCTAACCTTCATGCTTTCATCTTCTCTTTCCAATGGACTGCTAGTCTGTATGCAATAGAAAAACAACTGTCTCAAGGTTTCTGTATATCTCTACATACCTCCATTAATATCAACGAAAATACAAATGCAAGTTACAGTACACTTGACCAAATGTTAATAAATGTTTACTTCCACCTATGTTGATTAAAAAATAAAAAAAAAACCTCATCAAGCATTCCAAGCTTTTATATACCCATATCTTCTAAATCAATTTGCAGTCCATTTTACTTCTTAACCGTTGAATCCAGTACTAGGAGCTGGTCAAATATATCGTCATCCATCCTTATTTTTCCTGTATGTATTGTCCATCTGAGAGACACCTATGAGCAAAACTGAAATTTTTATATACGAACTCATGATCCACATCAGTTGCATCAGCTGGAACTGGCCCAGATACCTGGTGCAGATAAGACCTTCAAAAATTAAAAAAAAAAAAACCAACCAGTAATGCATTGCAAAGCATAACAGCAATTGTTATGATTGTTGCTTGCCAGTACTGGAGAGAACTTGCACTTCAGAGCTATTGGGAGGGGCATCTCCATTGTAATGTTTACCACACAAGAAGCACAAGGCTGTGCACACTCAAGAAGGATGTTTTATTATGTAGCATAAAGGACAAGGCTCCCTTACCTTAGTATTGTATATGACAAGGAAAAGGGGAAGTAAGAAGAATGTTCTACTCTTTTGAATACCCTTGGGTTGTGTTTACCAGATCTTTGTTTTCTGATGTTTAAAATGTTCTTTTCCAAATGAGAAGTCTAAATAATCCCATTGCCTGTGTCAGAAGCCATTTATTTTCTGTCAGGTTGGGCTAATCTATGGTTGCTGGGGGTGGTTTTTGGTTCTGTCATTTCTCTTTCCTTGTTCAGTGGAATACTCCCATATCCTCAAGAGTGATTGGTTGTAGACAGAATGTTTTCTTCTAGGGTCTGTCAAATGAGAAGCTGCAGTGAATGAGGGTGTTTGTCAGGGATGAAGGGGACTGTTACTGTCTTGGGGTTAAGATTTTGTTGCACGTCCTCTTGGAGGAAGCCCAAAGGCCCTCCAGTCATAGTAGGTACCAGTAAACTAAAGATCTAGCTCTTGTTACTGCAGACATAACCCTCTTTGGTTTGGTGTACTTTCCAACTCTGAATCCAGGCAATAAAAAGAAAACAGGACTTGGCTTGACTTCAAATGGATTTTGCTGAGGCTGTTACAGTCAACCTCACTGCTCTGATTACATTCTTGTTATTAATCTTTGCTGCCCTTGTTTTTCAAGGCTAATCTCAGATTGAAAGTGTTTGTCTTAACTGGGAAAAGAAAATACAAAGTATCTTCTGACACTAAATATGTTAAAGCATGCATGAAATATGAAGTGAGAGGTTTGTGAAGGTAAGTGAGAAGGTAACAGCATAGTGTCTACCAGCTTGCATGAAATACCACAGTCCCCTGGGGGCTTGTTAGTGGTAGTTTTGTGTTAGCTGTGCTTCAGAACACTGTAAAGTCAGGACATCAGTACAAGATCTAACATATCTAATTCGTCTAAAGTTTTCTCTCCAGAGGAAAAATCGGACACTGCTTTCTCACATATTTTTATGGTGATTGTACAGAACCTCATGACACTTGAAAAACTGCGTTCTGAGGGTTATAGCTGATTCTCTTTTTTTTTATTCTTAGGTCAATAGGTATTTGAAATATGATGCACCCAAAAATATGTTTCTAAGCAGATTTTTTTTTTAAATGATACATAAAAAATTTGGAATACTTAAATTGCCCCTTCATTCAATTTCTGTGACATTTCAGCTGCTTTTATACTAATTTGCTGTATGGCTTTTACTGAGAATATTTTATAGTATGTTGTTGTTATTGAGTAATCATATTACAGTTGCAAATGGAGGCTGCAGTACAGGCCAGCTTCATTGTACCACACACCAAAAATGATGTTTAGTGACCTCTCAGGCATCTGTTCCACATGACCAGCCCCACTGCACAGGGGAGATGGAAAAATTAGTGTTTTTATGAGAGCATCTGTCATGTGCACATGAATTTCATCAGAACAAGTTACGCCAGAAGAGATTGAACATGAAATCCTCCAATGTATGTAACTCCTGCCTCTTCACCTCTGGGCATCCAACTGCAGTGATTCTTGTGTGGTGCCTAATTTATTCCTGGTGATGTTATGAAGTTACCTGTACTATGTCAAATGTTGGATGTCTTTCAACATTAGAAGAAAAGGAAGAGAAGCATCCAACTAGTTGGTCCATGTTTGGCCAAGGAAAGTCAAGAGCTGTCTCATTAACATAGCAAAAAAGTGGAAAAAAAAATCCAATCTTTACAATGCTGTATAATTAAGTTTTTTAAAGTATTTTAAAACTATATTTTATTAAGAAAAAGTGAAACTATTTTTTGTAGCATAATAAAACATGTTTGTATTTCAGAGACAGCATCAAACTCCACTAATTGAAAAACAGAAGGCTTTCTCCTGAAATTCTTCCTCACAACATTTTCTGGCACTCGTCACACACTAAGATAGACTATGTTTGGTAGATGCCATCTTGAGGACCTGTGTGTTCCTCCTCTGGGAAACACAGAGTATAGCCAGCTAATTCCCATCAAAATCCCTGATCCAAGTTGTCCTTCTAGCACACAGCCTAACATTTTTAAAAGGTGCTTTCTAAGTTGACAGGGTCATGCAGATTTCCTTGCAAGTTTTTTAGTTCTAAGGCCAGGAATAGAGACAATTAGACTGATTTCATCAAACAAAGAGAATGAAAATGCCATATGTGGCTTTTCTTGCATTATGCCATTCCAATCCTATGCCTCTCTCTTCCCAAATGCCCTATTCCAATATGTTTTCAAATTGTGACATCATCTCCAGGATATCTGCATCAACATTTTACAGTATTTTTCCATTCCTTGCATCATACCATGGGCAGAATCCAGTCCCAGCCTGGAGCGAAGGGGAAGCTGCAAATCTAAAGTGGCATTGCAGTGTTAGAGTGAGGCAGTGAATGGTGCTAACAGGAGGGAGGGAGGAACCTCCCTCCCTTGGCCTGTTATTTAACCTGCCCATTATTCAATTAATTGACTTTGTTGTAGTTGTGCATATGCAAGTCATAAACCTTTCCTTTTTCATCTTTTTATTCAAGTGCTGCTACTCACTCTTCAGGTCTGCTTTTCATTTGTAAAACACTGACTGGTAATTACAAAAATTCTGGTTTCATTGTTTCCCCACAGGAAAGACTAGAAGATATTCCATAGGGCAGATTTACAGTGAAATAATCTTTTCAGCTCTTTCACCTCAGTTCCTTTAAACCTGGTGGTGGCTAAATATGGTGGTGGCTAGAATAAGGTATGACATCAACATCAATGGATTTCTAAAATGTGAATGAGGAAACAGAAAAGGCAATCAGATGGTTTTCATGACTTCTAGTTTTCTATCAGAGCAATGAATATTGGCAACTTGTATGGTTTCAGAGGGTCCATATGTTTCTCAAAATGATTGTCATGATGGTATTAATGGTAGAGTGAGGGAAGGGGGAGTTTCTGTTTTTGAAATCTTGTTGCCCCTACTAGCATTAATCTGAAGATAAGAGAACGGAAATAGGTATTTTAAATCATCAGTAGGTCTTCCACCTTGAGGTAATCTCACTGACTGTTCAGCCACATCAGCTACGCAGGATTTGATCCAGTATAAACAGCTGTACCTTACTATTTTACAGCATCAGGTCTAAACCTTAAAAATGCTGTCACCTCGGTCTGCAATACGTTACATGAGCATTCCATTTCATTCTGTGCATATCCAAAACTTGACTTCTACGTTCCACAGAGATCCATGGCTACCACAAGGCAAGAAGTGGGTGGTCCAAACTACATCTAACATCTAAAGGAGAAATCATGAGTTTTGTACAGGTCTGATACAGGGGACTTTTTTCACCCAGTTTGCTCAAGTGCCCCTGAACGTTTCAAAGAACTGTAGCTGAGGTTTGAGTTCATAGTCTAATCTGAAAGACAGCCTGTGGGGAGGGGAGTGTTTGTTGGGATTGTGTTTTGTTCTTCTAGTTTCACTGTAACAAATAACCTCTAGTTGAAAACAACAGGATACGGAATTTGAATATGAAAATTAAAACTGAATTAAGGTAAATATAAATGCACAGGGGACGAATCCTTCACTATTAATCCTGTGACAGTCTATAGAATTCCAGAAGGACAAATTTGACTGGAGATTTGTTTAATTTCTGTTGAAATAATAGTTTCCCTGTCTCCATAGTAATGTTAATAGGGCTTCCCAGTCAAGATTAAACACTTTCAGTCAAATGCAGACCAACAGATCTTTCTACAACAAATGCGGTGCTTTTTTATTATTCTTGCTGTACCTCAGTGTTCATTATTAAAAGATAAAATTACTGCTATTCTAAATATGGGATATGTTTTCCAGTTATCACAAGGTCCAAAAGATTGGATTGTTACTTTCTCACTAGTGAGTCATGTAGTTCTTTTGTTCCCATAGAAAAACAGATACCTGTAGATAGTAGATACTAGGTATAGTAAATATTGTACCATTAGCCAAATTCCCTGCAGCTTCCAATTTATCTAATGGAAATATCTGTTATGGGTTTTGTTAAAGACTACGTAAAGTCAATGGCAGGAAAGGTCCTCATTATTGGACTGATTTTGCTTATATTGACAGAAAAATGTCACATGATACTCAGGCTGTGCTTTCTATTCAACCATATCACTATAGAGGAATGTCAATAAAATCACTTTGTTATGGCATTGTGTGGACTGTCTATTACAAATAAATTATTTCATAGAAGATGTATGTTAGAATGGGTGGAAACTGGCATTGGTCAAAGTCCACTAATTTCAGAAATTGTGGTTCCAGGATCATCTCCTTTCTGACTGTTGCATTCAGCCCCTTCCACTGCTTTTATTCAATTTCTCAGGCTACATGTCTAAAACCTGAGGTTCTCCACATAGGTATGCATGACTGGAGTCCCCATGCTCTCCTAGACCACCCTGAGACCAGCTCTGCCTTGAGAGCCTGTGAGCTTATTCCTCACTGTAGGAAATGCTAGTCAATGCATACAGGAAATGCTGGTCTAACAGAGGGACAGAGGGACAAAAGAAGTGTGTATGCTACTCAGGCATACCTTGCTTCTAGGTATAATGACTGCATTATAGGGATGAAATGCAACTGCAAAGATGATTTCTTAATAGCACATGCTGTGTCTGCACTGTGTTGACAGCAAATACATAGCAAGACGCTCTGGCATCTCAGTATGTCACACCCATTTCTCTCCTGCTTGTCACTGTAATATCTCTGGCTTACTTCATTAACACATTCCAGGATAGATTAACACGCCTCAGATGCACCGTCAGCAGATACCTTGCTGACCATACCTGTTTTCTTACCTAAACAGCACCCCAGGAGGGATCATGGTACGATGGGAAGGATGAGATAGCTTAAATATGAGGCACAGTTTTTCTAAGAAAAATACAAATCCGTGGAAGACACTCCAACAGAAATGGCGAGCACATCTTGCACAAGACAAATCAGTAGCAAATGTGAAGCTGTGTGGCTGTGAGAACTCTTGAGAGGCCCTCTGTGGCTGGCACTGGCTCTCCTGTGGCAGGGACGGTGGTGCTGGTGGCAAGAGCGGCACCCAGCCACACACGTGCTCAAGAAACCCAGATCTCACAGCACAGCCTTTATTCATATCCTGCTTGTGTGATTGTGCCTGTGTGTGAGGAAGAAGTGAGGGAGAGGGCATTTGGACACTAAGCTGGAATTCTTCATATGTAAAGGAAGGGACAATATTTACTAAAAAGCAGTGAGATGAGCTCCTGATCATTAGAGTGCATCAGAAATGTAAGTTTCTGCAGTGGCAATCTGTGCATATGCTGGAACTGTGCCTTTTACCCATTCAGTGATTCCATTCAAATTCTATGAACCCATGGATTCTGTGAACCCATTCAAAGCCAGGTTGGATAAGGTCTTGAGCAACCTGCTCTAGAGGGAGGTGTCCCTGCCCATGGCAGGGAGGGTTGGGACTGGAGGATCTTTAAGGTCCATTCCAACCCCTTAACATTCTATGATAATTACTGAATTTCTGTTAAAATAGAGCAGCAGTCCATGTGGAGCCTCCATGAGTACATCCGGTGTGTTTCTTGGCATGCTAACAAAACTGCATAATCCTATATGATATTACAGGTCAATAATAATCCCTTCCTGCCCTGTGCAGCAGTATCATAGCTTTTTTCTACAATGGACAATAAATCCACGTGTGGCCTGATGCTCATCTTGTACAAGAGGCCAGACTGGGCAATAGCTGTCATAATAATGGAGAACAAAGACACAAGGTATCTGCTGTGTCTCCTCTAATCATAAAGCCTCCTTCAGCTGCAGATAAACTCTTTTTTTTTTTTTTTTATTTAATTCTGGTGAACTCAAAAATACTTTTTGACTGAAAATACCTTTCAAGGATCTATCAAGATGAAGACTGTGTGACTTCGTTTGTTAAGTTCCTACCCTCTTGGAACTAAACCTAGAAGAAAAAACACCCAATACATTATTCTGCCTGAAATACAAGCCCTCATTCTTCTTTATAGGCTTTGATGTAAAGCAGATTTCCATTGTTTTAACTCTAGTGTAAATGAAGCTCATCCCCATAGTGCTGTGTTACAGCTCTTTGAAATGGAACAGAACAGAAGTCACCGTAAAACACAAAGAGTGCAACTAATGATTTTTTTCCTGAACTTTTGTCATGTGGGATTTTGTATAATTAATTAACTACTATGGTACAAGAAGGCAGTGGAGCTGTATGGGGGAGTCTTCTCTGCCAGTGATAAGCAATAGTAATACTGAGGTCACTTGCCTTTCCTTTTGTGAGTAATACACTTTAGGGACACTTAACATTTGAAATTTTTCAGTATGAAAATAGAAGACTGTTTTGGGTTATCTTTGTTTTCCACTTAAAAAACAAACCAGTTGTAAGGGAAAAACAGCTGTAAATACTCTGTGCAGTGTGACACTGAAAATCTGTTCAGTCATTTTCAAGATGGACCACAGACAGCAACTGAAGAAGTGTTGTTGTGTGTGATTCCTAACGCTGGTTTTCCAAGACCAAAACAACGTACGAAAATAAACTGCATATGCTCCATTTTTTTCTGTTTTCAGCACTTCATATCCTTCAGTCTGTAACAAAGCAGTACAGGTTCCCAGCCAGCATGCCACATGTAGTCATCATGTTTAGGTAACAGCTTTTCAGGAATGCAGCTGGGGCAGCGCTGGAATCTGCTTAGGAACTTTGTTGCAAGCTGTGATTTGACTTCAGTACCTCTTAGGTGTGTCTTGGTACTAAATGTGATCAGTGACTTTTTAAGAACAACTGAAACTAGTAATAGAGATTATAAAATTATACTTACAGTGTGTGAGGGTATGTTTACTGACAGCTTTGGCATCTTTGGCAGTGGAATATACACTTCCCTGCTTTAGTCACCTAAGTTAACAGCTCTAGTGATCTGTGCATTGATTAACAGAACTGAGACCTTAGAGTTTAACCCCTGCTTCTATGGTATGTAAAGCCCACAACACGACTTTTGAACACCATCATTGTGCTTCAACTATTTAAGTCCTGTCCAAATGTACAGACTGAAATTATGCTCTGGACACAGCCACAACTTAAATAGTGATGCATCTTGGGTTTTGTAAAATACAGCCTCCCTAATTTGTAAAAGGCGAATCAGTGTTTGGCACTGCCTGGACACTGCAGAGAAACTGTGAAACTGATCTGAGGAGCACCCAATATGATGTGTGGGGACCCATAAGATGTGTTTTTCAACTGAGTAATATTATTATAATATATGCAAAATTCACATTCAAATGAGAATTTCTGCAAAATGTTGCAAAATGCAAAAATATTGGGAAAGGTTTTGAAACTGTTACTCTTAGATTCCCTAAGCACAAGTTTATTTATCTGTCTTGAAAATAATTAAATCAAACCCTATGAGTTAAAAAGAGGAATAAATCTTACTGCAACATGAGCACCTGTTTATATTAAATCTCTCACAAATATAAAAATAATTCAGCAAAGCTGGTAGTAATGATGCCTACTGCTGCCACTTAGTGGAGCCATGCTTTCCTTCCTTAAACCAGAAAAGAGAAGATTTTGTTGCATCTGGTAAGAAACCTCCATTTGTACAACAGTGTAGGAGGGGACAGTTTTTCAGTGATGCTGGGTACTCAGAGTTCTTGTGTTAGTGCTTTTATGTGATGACAAGAGGCATTTGAGGAGTACAGGGGCAAAACCCCTCAGGTGAGGAATGTGTACTCTTCCTGTTGCCTCATAGACAAAATCACCACATGAAGAAATAAGTGGCTTCAATGCCAAATAACTAACTTCATAATGGAACTTCATCAACCTGCAGAAATTCCAGCCATAGGAGATCATGGTTCTCTACCATTATGGAAGTTGAAAGGGTGAATTTAGCGCCTGTAAAAACAATCTTAAGTTATGTGTGCTGAGCTACAGATGCTAAAATTTCATATTTCTGTTACAAATGGACCACGATGTTGATTATTTAATGTAACTCCTCTATCAGATACAAGCTGCCTCAATACATTCATACTGGGAAGAGAAACGACCTGTGATGATCAAGCTAGAGTCAAATTTATATAACTGAACAAAGCTTATTTCCCTATGCAACACTTTTGATCCACCTCTTCAGGGCAGAATAGAAATCCCTCTTTGACTCCAGTGCATGCAGACATAAATTGGAAGGGACACTTTTAAACAGAATACCTGTGGTGGTGTCTTTCACCTCACCTCCCACTTCTTGGCTTGCAGGCTGAACACAGCTCGAATTCCTTGGGTGCTACTGCCAGAAAGGAAAAAAAAATATTGAAGTGTAAAACAGTTAATGTTATCTGTACCAGCAGAAATTATTGTTTGCTATGCCATCTGATGCAATTGGACATAGAGCAGCTAATAATATTTGAGTGATTGAAGCCAAACATCCAAACAACAGGAAAATGCATATGCATTTTATCAGCAGGTAAGATGAGTAACCAGCCTAGATGTGTCTGTTAGCTTATCTCTAGATAAGCTAGATAGATAAGCTAGATAGATAAATCAAGCATTTTAGATAAATCAAGCATTGTTCTTATCCACACATATTTCTCCCATTATATATAGCACATGTAAGCCCATGCTGCAGTATTTAAGACTGAGATCAGTGTTGTTTTAATGCACAGGTGAAACTACAGTGATTCATAAAGCTTATGTTTATCGTTTCTGGAGGGAGAAGTTCCATTAATACAACATATACCAGCTCCACAATATTCTGGTACTACTAGGCAAAGTCTGTTCTATGGCTAGTGCACAGGCAAGTGGGAAAAGATTTGAGACAGCCAGCATGGCTTCACCAAGGGCAAGCCCTGTCTGACCAACTCAGTGGCCTTCTGTGATGGAGTGACTCCATCAGTGGACAAGGGAAGGGCTACAGATGTGATTTATCTGGATCTCTTTGACATGGTCCCCCACAACATCCTTCTCTCCAAATTGGAGATACACTTGACAGGTAGATTGTTAGGAGGATAAGGAATTGGTTGAACAGTCACATCCAGATAGTAGTGGTCAGCATCTCAGAGTCTCAAAGGACATCAGTGACAAGTGATGTCCCCCAGGGTTCCATATGGGGACCAGTGTTATTTAATATCTTCATTAAGGACACAGACAAAGGGATCAAGTGCATCTTCAGAAAATTTGCCAAAGACACCAAGCTGAGTGGTGCAGTTGCCACACCTGAGGGATGGGATGCCATCCAGAGGGACCTGGGCAGGCTCAACAAGTGGGCCCAGGGGAACCTCATGGGTTCAACAAGGCCAAGTGCAAAGTGCTGCACCTGGGTCAGGGCAGCCCCTGGTATCACAGGCTGGGGGGATGAACAAATTGAGAGCAGCCCTGCTGAGAAGGACTTGGTGGTGCTGGTGGATGAGAGGCTGGACATGACCCAGCAATGTGTGCTCACAGCTCAGGAAGTCAGATGTGTTCTGGGCTGCATCCAAAGCAGCATGGCCAGCAGGGTGAGGGAGAGGATTCCACTCCTCTACTCTGCTATGGTGAGACCCCACCTGGTGCTGAGTCCAGCTCTGGGGTCCCCAACAGGGACTTGCTGTAGTGAGTCCAGAGGAGCCAGAAAGCTGCTCAGAGGGCTGCAGGACCTCTCCTCTGAAGACAGGCTGAGAGAGGGAGGTTGTTCAGCCTGGAGAAGAGAAGCTCCGGGAAGACCTTAGAACAGCCTTCCTGTACTTGAAGGGAGCTACAAGAGAGATGGAGACAAACAAATTAGCAGGGTCAGTTGTGACAGGACAAGGGGTAATGGTTTTAAACTCAAGGGGGGTCATTTTACATTAAATATAAGGAAGAAGTTTTCTACAACAAGGGTGATAAAACCCTGGCAATATGTTGCCCAGAGAGGCAGTAGATATCCCATCCCTGGAAACATTCAAGGTCAGCCTGGACAGGTAGGTCAACTGATCTAAGCTGAAGATGTCTGTCCTCACTGCAGGGTGGTTGGACTATTTGTATTCTGTGGATAATTCTTTTTAAGAATGCAACAAATCTGTCTTCCTAAGCCCAACAGAACCAAACGCTAGATTTTGAAAGGCATTTCAGAATCTAAGACTTATAATTTATTTTAAAATACAGCCAGGGAACCTTAAATATCCTAAAGTATTCTGAGGAAGATCTGTCCATATTTCAGAATCAGTAATTATACTTAGTTTCAGAAATTTTTAGCAGGATCGCTCCAGAAAAATGTGATTGTGAAAGTAAGTAAAGAAGGAGAAAATGTCACAAGAATTAAGTATCCGAAACCTTCATTTAGGATTAACATGCTGTTAAGATCCAACGTATTTGTCAGGAGAAAACCTCTTCTTTGTAGAAAATGCCACTGATAGGTACTTTCAGATGTAACAATTTCATAACCTCTGTTTAATCTGAATTTTATTCTTCAGCAGTAGTCTCCTGCCTCTGCTACAACTTTAGGAGCTTTTTGAGTGGAAAGTGCATTGATAGCATAAACCTTGAGCTCTCCCTTACTGGTTCTAGAATTTATTCCTAAACTATAGATAGTTAGGTTAGAAGGATGGAGAAACTCTCCTATGAAGAAAGGCTAAGAGAACTGGGATTGTTCAGCATGGAAAAACACCAGGGTGACATAACTGCAGCCTTCCAGAAACTGAAGGGAGCCTACAAGAGAGCTGGAGAGACACTTTTTTTAAGGGTATGTATTGACAGTGACAGGACAAGGGGGAATGGTTTTAAAATGAACAAGAGAAGGTTTCCATCAGATACTACCAAGAAATTCCTTACTCTGAGGGTGGTGAGGCACTGGAATAGGTGGTTCCCCAGAGAAATTGTGGATGCCCTATCCCTGGCAGTGTTGAAGGCCAGGCTGGATGGGGCTCTGAGCAACCTGGTCTATGGAAAGTGTCCCTGTCCATGGCAGGGGTGTTGAAACTAGATGGTCTTTAAAGTGCCTTTCAACCCAAACCATTATATGATTCTACTTGTTTCTGCAAATCAGATTTGGCAGTCAGTGAATGAGGGAATTCAGCAAAATGCCTTGTCAGTGATTGTACTGCCATCCCTGATCAATGACCCTGGTTTGGACTGAATCCTGTTGGTTTGTTTCCTCATTAGTCTTTTCTCTTCCATGCTTGGGATGTTGACAGGAGATTCCATGCCCTTAACAGAGACAAATGTCATAGAACTGCCTTGATAAATGACATCCATGCAGAACAGGTCTCCTGAACATGTACATTAACTAAGCCAGATAGTGAAGAGCATGAGAAGTGAGCACAAGCTTTTCTCAAGCCTTTTCCGGTTAGGCTCATGCCAAATCCATGAGGCAATTCCCACTGGCCTGCACAAACAAATGACTAGGAGGCAATTCCTGTACACCTCACAGGCACCTGGCTCTCAGGCACACTCAGAGGAAAAGCATCACACATGCCCTGGGTGTGGGAAAGCCTTAACTGAGGTTTGTGCCTCAGACACTGCAGGGGCCAAAGCTTCATCAGGTGGGCTCAGGTGCATTTGCCCCATGTGGAGCAGCTGCTGCTGTTTTCCTCCTCACCCTCTCTCAGCCTTGCTCCCCAGTGTTCCCAGCCCATCCCACACGGCTGTGCCATTCACCTCTTGTGGGTTCACCCCAGGCCTAGCGCTCCAGCCCTGCTGCTCCCTCAGGGCACATGGAGTGCCCACACAGCGGCAGCCTGCGCTGGGCAGGTTACAGAATCCTTAGGGTTGGAAGGGACCTCTGGAGATCAGCAAGGCAGGGTCAGCTACAGCATGTTACACAGGAACGCATCCAGGTGGGGTTTGAATGTCTCCAGACAAGGAAACTCCACAACCTTCCTGGGCAGCCTGTTCCAGTGCTCTGCCATCTTCATGTTGCCCTGACTTTTGCAGTTCTGGATGTTATCATTCTTTTGTAACCAGTTTCTCAGACATTCTCTGTAAACATAGTCATGTTATTGTAATGGTATCTTTTTATTTACATTCCTTTCTCCTGGGCACAGAAGTTTGATGGACATTTCCTTTGACCAATGTGATTGAGGGGAGGCCCTTTCTCTCCTCCAATACACAGTGGCACATATATAACAAATAATACACAATAAGGCACATATATAACAAAGATGGGTGGGAAAGCCCAGAACTTGTTCCTTCACTCTCCAGAGGTTTCTGTCTCCTTCTTTCGTGTCATTTCTGCAACACCTTCAATGTAAAAAAGTTCTTACTCATGTTGAGGTGGAACTTCTGTGTTTGAGTCTATGGCCATTGCTCCTCCTCCTGTCACTGGGCACCATTGGAAAGAGTCTGGCACCACCCTCTTGGCACCCACCTCTGTCATATTTGTATGGTTTGGTTAGATCCCCTCTCTGTCTTCTCCTCTCCAAACAGGCCCAGCTCCCACAGTTTCTTTCCAAAAGAGAGTTATTCCAGACTGTCATCAGAAAGCAAGCAAGGAGACACACAGCCAGTCCAGTTAAAAACAGCAGTCGCAGCAGCAGCCGCATTTATTGTTATATCCCCTTTATATATGGTAAGAACCTATCAGGTGTTCAACCACCTGAGTTGATAGGCTGAAGCCTCACAACACCCAGTTCCAAAACAGTCTGAATCGAAAAACATCTCAGAACAAACACCAGATGCTCAAGCGTTATCTGTTTTGTTTTGCATAGTTCATGTGGGAAAAGAGAATTTCTCAGGCTCTGCCAGCCACACCAGACCCCGGATCATCTTTGTCACTCTCCACGGAACCCTCTCCCTCCAGCAGCTCCTCGTCTCTCTTGTAGCGAAGGGCCCAAAAGTGCGCGCGGCGCTCCACATGTCGCCGAACAGCGAGGGAGGATCCTCACTCTGCTGTGACACGAAGATATCCAACACATGAAAGGAGGCCGGTCCCTCCTCCGACACCACCTCGGCTTTGCGGGAGCTCATTTGAACCTCACGGAGACGAAACGGGGCCATCGCGCCGCCGCTCCCCGCGCCAGCCGCCAGGTGGCGCTGCCCGGCCGTGCCTCCCCTCAGGCCC
>VZRZ01002867.1:0-35349 GCA_013398175.1 Climacteris rufus
CAAGGGATGGGTGTACAAGGGATAGGTGTGCAAGGGATGGGGGTGCCAGGGCTTGGTAGCTGGGCAAGGGATGGGTGTGCAAGGGATGGGGGTGCAAGGGATGGTTCTGCAAAAATTAGGCATGCCAGGGATTGGCAACTGGACAAGGGATGGGCAGTAGTGCAAGAGGCAGGTGTGCAAAGGGTGTATGCTGCAGGGCTGGGCAGCTGGGCAAGGATGGGGTGTGCCCAGGATGGGCAGCTGTGCAAGGGCCAGGCAGTCGTGAAAGGGTTGGGGGTGCAAAGCCTGGGTGTGCCAGGGCTGGGCAGCTGTGCAAGGGGTAGATTTGCCACGTGTGGACAGTGGTGCAGAGGTTGGATGTGCAAGGATTGGGTGTGCCAGGGTAGGGCCTGGGTGTCGTGCAGGGGCTGGGTGCTGTGGACAAGCGTGCAAGGGCCAAGCGGTTGTGCAAACACCGAGTGTGCCACGGCTGGGTGGTCACACCGGGGCTGCACTGCAAGTGCTGATCAATCATTTTCCAAGGACTGGACAGCCACGGAAAGACGAGGTGGGCAAGGGCTGATCCAGTGTGCCAGAGCTGAGCAGTGGTGCAAAGGCTGAGTGTGGGAAGGCAGAGGTGTCACCCCCACACTGCTGTGAGCAGGGGAGGGGGCACGGAGCCCCCAGTGCACGGACAGGACACTGAGCACCCCGGGTGGGAAGCAGTGAATGCCCCGAATGTCACCCTCTTGGCCGTGCTCGCTGGCAGAGTTTTTCCAGGGCTGCCGACGTCACTGTCACCGTCACCCTGGAGGTGATTCCAGCACCCGCTGCCACCCAGGAACAGGAAGGTTTCCCTCCTGAGCGTGTGTGTGTCACGCTGCTGAGCCACCCCGTGTCCCCACGGGGACAGAGACAGGAGGACACTGGGCACTGGGCTCTCATCTCAAAAGCCAGCCCCCGCCGGGGCTTTAAGCTCAGCTCCACAGAGCTGTGCCCAGCAGGAGACATTTGGGTGCATGGTGAGCAGCAAGAGTGGGTGCTCAGAGTGGCATCGTCTGTGTTTCTGACCCCCAGAGTCTGTGGACAAACAGATTCGGGGGGATTCAGATTAATGGGGATGGTCCTTTTGTCCTGGAATAGCTCCTGGAGTGACACTGGGAGCTCAGTGAATTTATTCTCACCACTCACCGTGCCCTCGGGCATTTCCAGTCTTCCCAGCCTTGTGCAAACTGTGGATTCTGCTTATTTTGGGGTGGGGGGGGAGAAGATGTTTTAATTTTTCATGTATAAAACCTGCCAGCCCAGCTCCTGAGCAAAGAAAAGCCTTGTGGAAAAGCACCATTCAAAGCTTCCCACATCTACTCGTGTGTGGGATTTGGGGGTCCCACTGTGGCTCTGCATCAGCACCCCTTGGGGTGGAGGCTGAAACATGCTTGGAGGGGTGTCACATCCCATCCAGCTTCCTCAAATCCATGTGATTCACCAGTGTCTGGGAATATCTGTTTCCTTATCCCCAGGGTTGGGGTGAAGTGGCCCCGTGTCAGCCCCCCATGGATGCTGTGGGGTGAGAAGCCCCGGGGGCCATCACAGCCTGGCAGAAACCAGAGCAATATTGCATTAAAGCCCCATCTAGAGGCCTTTCACTGAGGAGAATTTGGGAGATTGGACCAGCACTGGGGTCATCTTGGGTGTCCTTATCCTCCCACCTGAGCTCTTCCAGCTTAGGAAAAGGCAATAAAGGGCTGTAGCTGGAGGGGAGGACAAGCAATGTTATAGATCATCACTGGGAGGCTTTTCCTGGGTGTTTCTCTGCTGGAAAAGGCAGCTTAAGAATAATTTTTCACACACATTCCCAAGAAGCTGGTGATCCCAGCACGTGGAAGGAAACTCCAGTTCCTCCAGGCAGCCCCGAGGCAGAGCTCTGGGTCATGGAAAGGCAGTGAGACCCTCGCTGTTACTCATTTTCTCTGCCCACAACGAGGTGCCAGGTCCGGGGTGATGCCCTGTGACTCTTTCCAAAGTGAGGCAGCACCAAAAATAGTCACCACTTCTGCTTCCAGCCAGGGAAAAAGGGAAGCCCAAGCAGGCACTGACTCCTCCGGGACTTTGCTGCTTGTCTTGCCTGGGGACCATGGATGCAGCATCCTCCTGGGACAGCTTTGTGGCTTTCCAGGTCGCTCAGGAATCCCTCGGGTGACACAAATCTCGGTGTTTCTAGTCGGAGCAGTGGCCTTGGATGGTGTCCCCGCAGCCACCGACAGCAGAGGGCACTGCCACATAGGTGCAGTGCCACGGCTTTGTCATGGGAATGGGAATGTTTCTGTCCGGGATGCAGGGGACACACCGGAGCCAGGGAGAAGCAGCCAAGAACCGGAGGAGTTTGCTGGTTTAAGTGGCAATTCCAGAGGGTCATAACCACACCATGTTGTCTCCTTTGGGATCAGAAGATGCCAGGGGCAAGGATAATGCCGGGCAAGGAGCCCTGGAGCGGTTGTCACCTCTGGTTGGGCACCAGCAGAAACCCGGTGTCCTCCCCCTGACCCCACTGCTGTGCTTCTGGAATAGCTCCTGCAGGCAAAGCAGCTGTGGGAGTGACTGTGAGGATCCAAATCTGGCATCCTGCAGAGGGTCCTGAATTCCCACTTCCAGTGCCTGGGTGAGCCCTGAGGGTGACACCGGGGGCACAGCCAGGGCTCCCAGCCAGCACTGCTGTGTCCACCCCTGGGGCTCTTCCCGGGCACTTTAGACCACGGGGGGGATCTGGAGGGTGAGTTCAGCTTTTCCTGCTCCATGACTCAGCTCCTGCCTGCCTGCATCGCTCCAGAGGCTTCCCCACCCCACAGGAGCCCTCGCTCCCATCCGTGTGTTTTTTTCCAGCACATTGTTAAGTCAGGGCTCCCCTTCCCTCCCTATGGCTTTGCTCCAGGTGTTTTTCTCTGCAGTGCAGAGCCAGGTTCCATCTGCCCTCCAACCATTCCCATTGGAGAGGTCAGGATTTGGACCGTCCAGGTCTCTCTGCATGAACCAAACCTCTCCACGGCAGCGACTGCAGCTCAGCGGGGAGATTGACTCACCGGAGTGTGAGAGGGAAGGAAAATACCCGTGAGCTCATCTCGCTCATCCCTCACTGCCAGTCCTGCATGGATTCCCCACCAGATATTTGGCACCGACTCCCAGGTTGGAGTAACCCAAGCAAGGCAGCAAGAGGTGGGGACCTCACCAGGCCTGGGCTGGGCTGGGTATCCGAGGCAGTTCCCGGGATAGCTGAGAAGCCTTCGGCGGCGTTTCCTCCCGGCAGATCGCCTCCGAGAGGAGCCACTCACATTTCCCTTCCTCAGTTGCCTGAATTAGAAGTGGGCCTGGCATTTATCTGCCCTCCGGATACAGGCTGAAATAACAGACAAGGCCCAGGAACGCCGCCTGCCCACGGGACATCGTTTGTCCCCCTGTGCCAGGATCACACCGTGCCACCCTGCCCTGCCACCACCACCTGCATTTCCAGTCACTTTCTTCTTTTTTTCACTTCCAGGGTGTTTGCTCCCTTTGGGCTGGCAGCCAGATTCCTGCTTCTTTTCCATCAGGCTGGATGCAGTTAGTGTCACCTTGGGGATGGCTCTGAGCTCCAGGCAGTGGTGTTGTTGCACCTCCAGCCCTTCCCTCCATCCTCTGGCCCAGATCAATGATTCTGAGGGGTACACATGTGATCAAAACACGCCTGTTCCTTTCAGCTGGGCTGCTGAGAGAATTCCTGCTTCCACAGGGCTCTGGAATAAGGTAATCACTGGAATAAGATAATCAAATAATAACCACTGGAATAAGGGGCAGCGTGCCTCTGATCCCCACTCCTGCCCCTTCCCACTTTTCCAAACTAATAAAAGACACTGCAGCCAGTTGCTGAGTGTTACCTCAGCATTACAGAAAGCAAAAAGCAAATGAGAGCAGTTTTCCATCATGGAGTGCCCCCTTTCCATGCAGAGCAGGGCTGGATGGAGGGATATGGGGTACTGTCAGGCTGAGTGTTCCCCCTGCTGCAGAAGGTGTGGAACCACCAGCTTTGCCCTCTGAGATCCATGTGGGGACGATTCTTGATTCAAAACCAAGGTTATTGAGCTGCACATGTTCGATTTTAGCTTGTTCCTCTGTAAATCTACCCAAAATGGGGCAATCTGGTGGGAACACAATCAGCCAGAGCACCAAGCTGGTCAAAATGACCCCCAGCAGGGCCCGTCACACCAAATTTCAGTATGCCATGGGTTTCCCTAAACCTCACTCCCCTCAGAGGTCCCCTCTCTCAACTGATTACAGGACCCATAATAAAATAATTTCAGAGTTTCTCGTGCAAGAAGAGAAAGGGGTGATTTTTAGGAGCACTCACCCTTTCCCCTCTAATTTAGGAGGCTGTTGCTTCCAAGTGAAGCTGAAGGAAGGACCAGTTCTTCACCTTTCTGTATGAAGTGAGCTCAGGGTGGCTGCACAGACCTTCACAGAATCATGCAATTATAAAAAGGTCTAGGTTGGCAGGGACATTAAAAATTTAGTTCCACCCCCTGCCATGGGCAGGGACACCTTCCACTATCCCAGGCTGCTCCAAGCCCCGTCCAACCTGGCCTTGGACACTTCCAGGGATCCAGGGACAGCCACAGCTTCTCCAGAAAACCTGTGCCAGGGCCTGCCCACCCTCACAGGGAACAATTCCTTCCCAATATCCCACCCAACCCTTCCCTCTGGCACTGGGAAGCCATTCCCTGTGTCCTGTCCCTCCATCCCTTATCCCAAGTCCCTCTCCAGCTCTCCTGCAGCCCCTTTAGGCACTGGAAGGAGCTCTGAGGTCTCCCTGGAGCCTTCTCTGCGCCAGGTGAGCACCCCCAGCTCTCTCAGCTCCAGAGCAGAGGGGCTCCAGCCCCGGGAGCATCTTCATGATCCTCTTTTTCCCTCTTCTTTCTTCTCTTCAGGTCCAATCCTTTTGCTCTGGCAACAAAGGACATCTTTTTTCACTGATGTTTCCAAGAGCTGTTAAATTATTTTTCAAAGTTTCTAAAAAGGGAATTTTTTTGCCCCCTGCTTCCACGCACATCTTTCCTGAGTTGTGCTGTGCTCTTGCAAAGTTTTTTCTTCAGTACATCCATACTACCAAAATAGCTCATCTGAGCAAAACCCAGGCAGGAATTCTTCACATGGAAATCACCTTTCTGCTGGTAATGTCATGGAGAATCATGGACTTTAGTCTGGACCAGAATTATTTTTAATACATTTAATGCCAGGGCAAAATCGGGTCATTTTTGTCTTTTTGTCAACCAGACATTGTAGGAATGAAGGAGTTTTTGTGAGGCAGAGCTGCAGGAGGGATTTTTTAGGTCTGAGGGAGCAGTGCCAACAAAGCAGGGACTCTTTCCACCTTCTGCCTGTGCTGTAAAACACATTGATAATCAGCCATTATTTGAGGGATTGTGATGACAATTGGCTTCCTCATGAAAATCAGGTGGAAGAGACAGACCTGGATTTATGCACAGCAGAGGGAGAAGCCTCTGTGTGAGCTCAGCACCTTCTCTGAGCTGATTAATTCTATTATAGCGCCAACCTTGAAGTATTCCCCAGCTGTGATGCTCCTGGGTTTACTGTGGGCATACTGGAGGTGGTAGGAGAGAGACTGGGAGGGGAGAAATTAGGAAATTGAGGTTGTGAGGGCAGGAATTGAGGGAGCAGAGGGAGACTCAAGGGTTACTGTGAGGTTAAACATCACAACACAGATCTATAGGAGACCTGCTCCTCCAGGACCTCTTGTTTACCTCACCCTGAGGGTGACAGCTGCCCTGGGTGACCTGTCCCTCTATCTGTAAGGTCACCCACCTCTGTCTCGTAGGGACTGCTGGCAGTGGCCAGGGAGATGCCCAAGTCAAGGGTCTTTGACCTTGAACATACATTAAACCAGTTAACAGAAGGACATTCACGGTCCCTGAGAGCAGAAAGAGGTGATAATGTGAGAAAAAAGGGAAAGGAAAAAAAGTAGAAAGTGGGGAGTAGACACTTTTTTTTTGGAGTCCAGCTGTCCCTGGCTATGGCCACTTCTGTCACCTTGGAGAGAGGTAACAGAAACCTCTTAAAAACCCTGTAAATTAATTTCTGGTTTATGTTTTGCAACTGTTTCAAACCATCTCTGTTGTCTGTGGATGCTGCATTCCACCACGGGGTTTTTTGGAGTTCCTCTAATTCATTACTGCTCTGATAAAATAATTCCAATCTAAAAATCCTCCCTCCATTGGCTCCATTGTGAAGAAACATGGGAGGTTTGATCAGTTTTTAACACAGCAAAGAATAAAAAATCATAAAAATAGTGGTTGAGGAGCAGGTCCATGCAGTGGCTTNTGGTTGAGGAGCAGGTCCATGCAGTGGCTTGTCTCTCATTTTCTTTTTATTTTTTTTTTGTTTTGTTTTTTGGGTTTTTTGGGGGGGGGTAGTTTCTTTTTGTTGTTGTTGTTGTTGTTCTTGTTCTTGTTGTTGTTGGTTTTGTTTGGTTTTTGTTGTTTGGGATTTTTTTTTAATAGTGAGGTTTCTGGAAATTGAGAGGAGGAAGGGAAGAGAAGAGATTCAAACACCCACGTTGAAATACCGTGGGCAGCAGAAAAGGTGGGAGAAAATTTCTTGGGGAGAAAAAATGAAACCCTTCCCTGCAATATTCTCAAGGCAGGTCCAAAATGTCAACAGATTTCCTTGGATATTTCAAAATATGACCTTTTTGTCTGCAAATTATACACTGGCTTTAAAAAAAAATCCCTGTGTGCAAAGGAAAGACAGAAAAGGGTGGAGTGAAATGCCCTCAGAAGGGAACAAAACTGAGCTCAAATGGATGTCACGGGCTGAGCCAAGAGGACATTTGCTCTTCTCCGGTTTCATTTTTTGCTGGAAAGCCTCGGAAAGAAAAGACCGAACTCCTTTGGTATTTCCAACCTACCTGAACTTCCCTGTGCCACCCTTTTCCAGCCCTGTTTCTGGGTTCATGCTGTCCCTGGGGGGACCCAACTCTCTTCCCGCCTCGCTGGGGCCACGCGTGTTGGTGGAGAGAAGCCAAGAGCATCGTCCAAAGCCACTCTCTGCCAGCTCTTGGATGGCAGGAGCATCCCCAGGGATGTGTCCTGCCCTGCTCCTTCCTCCTGTGAGCAGCCACACTTATTTAAACAAGAATGGGAAAAGTTCTCCTCCCTGGTCACGCTATTCCCTGTATGAAATGCCGAAGAAAAACAAAATTATTTGGGTTTTTTAAGCAGCTCTGGGCAATTTCTCTGAAGTTGTTGACAGTTGCTGTGGCTCAAAATGTTGGGATAACTCCAGGACATTTACCAGGGGGGTTATTTTTCCCCAGTCCAGCAGCACCACCATCTCTTCAAGCTGTTGGGGTGAGCAACCCCGTTGCATGGAATGCTGAAGGAAAAGGGATCCAGCCAAGAGATCTGGCAACCCTTCAGCTGCAAAACAGCCAGAAACAAACGGAGCAAAAATATTTTTGTAGTCACAACATCAAGCCCACCCATCGAATGTGTGTCAGGGATTTTCCAGCCCTGCTGAAAACTTTCTCTTTGCTTTTATTTTTAGATGACGGGGTGATTTCAGTCATGTTATTTCACTTCTTGGATGTTTCGTGCTAATAAAAGGGTTTTATTTCACAGTGTTTTGCTTTCTTTGAAATTGGGCTTGTGATTTCCTGCTGGAACTGAAATGTCATTGTCTTGAAGGTTGTCATCTGTCTGGTGCCCAGCCAGAGTGTCTGAGATCTGGGTGTTGTCACCTGGCTTGGTTTGTGAGCGCTGCCAGGTTTTGGCTCTTGGGCCCCGAGTTGGAAGAAGGTTCCTATGAGTGAGTCCCCACTCCTGTGAGTAAAATGAGTCTTTTCAAAGAAAACTCAAGTTCCAAAGTCCTTTTGCAAGGGCATGGAGCAACAGGAGAGGGGGCAATGGCTTCAGAGTGACAGAGAGGAGGTTTAGATGGGATATTGGGAAGGAATTCCTGCTTGTGAGGGTGGGGAGGGGCTGGAATGGAATTCCCAGAGAAGCTATGGCTGCCCCATCCCTGGAAGTGCCCAAGGCCAGGTTGGATGGGGCTTGGAGCAACCTGGGATAGTGGAAGATGTCCCTGCCCATGGCAGGGAGTGGAACTAGATGATCTCTAAGGTCCTTTCCAACCCAAACCATCCTGGGATTATGGAGTTTCTGAGTGTAGAGGATCTTTCTTGCTGCCACTGCTGCTCTCTGCTTGCTCAGTGTTTTGTACCTCCCTGCACAGCCAGAGTAATGAAATTACCATTTTACCAAAGTGCCAGTTGCTGCTCAGGCTCTTGCAAGCCTCACCCTGGCCTACTGCAGCCCTGAAATCCTTTAGCACTGTTTCCAGACAAGTTGCAGAACAAAAATTCCAGATCCCAACAGGTATCTCACAGCAGGGGAAAATCTGAATATCACTGTGGCCTTCTGTTTTCTCTGTCACCCATTGTCTTCTGTCTTAGCTCAATGCCAAATCCAGTTTGGGAGACAACCTGAGGCCCTGTAATCTTGGAGCACCCAGGGTTCTGTGTCCACAAGGCTGAATGTGTCCAGAGTGCAAGGCTGTGTTGTCTGGTCAGTGTGTGTGATGTGACATCACTATTTGGGCAGTTATGGATATTTGGGAAGCAGAGCACTGGAAAGCAGGGCCCATCCCCAGTGGAAACCTGTGATGGATGTGCAGATTATGGGTCAGGATACTCACCCTAGAGGTACCAACTGGGTCTCTCTGGCCCAAAATCCAACAGCTCTCACATATGCTGTTAATCTGTCAAGGAATTTTGCAAGGAATTTGTAGGGTGAAGCAGAGATGAAGCTCAATATGTGCTAAAGTTTGTCCTTATTTGTTTCAATAAATGTTTTGTTTCAAACTTTCAGTTCAGCAAATCACAGAGTCAAGTTTGGAAGAGACCTTCAGGGTCATCCACTCCAACCATCAACCCAGCACCAACCCTAAACTTCATCTCCAAGTGACATCACTCAAAGGTTGGATTTTCACCTTTATTTCACTCTTCTTCCCAGCCCCAAAATAAATCTTCATGTTCTGTTTTTATCTTGTATCAAAGAGCTTTGGAAATCTGACTCCCAGGCAGGTTCAAGGGTCCCAGGCTTAGCTCTGTCTTTGGGGAGCATCCTATTTCAGTATTCCTGGGAAGGTTGAGGTACACCAAGGAATATTCCATTTACCAAATGGACACCTTGCAGAACATCCCCTAAGTCTGCAACCTTGGGTGGGGCAAAAAAATTTGGAATCTTCCCATCACAGTGTCCAGTCTTTGTGTCACACCATGATTTTGATGACGTTCAGATAGAAGAGTTCCCTCCTTCATATCATCACATCACCAGTTTTCCTTCTCCTTTGAAATCAGAGGGTTGGGAAATTTGGCTCCCTGATTTTCCAGTAGCACCCACCAAGGAGAATGACAGGGAATAAGAACTGGACAGCTGAGCATGAATAGACCAAAACCACAAATGATGGAACTAAATGGTCTTTAAAACAAAAAAATTGTGAAACTGGATGGTTTTTGAAATACAGGAGTGATGGAAATTAATGGATTAAAGTATCTTCCAATCCAAGCCTTTCTGTGATTCTGTGATGATTTGATTGGGAATGAATCTGACAGGTGCAGCAAGGATGCTATGGAACACCATAATCCCAAAAAGGGCTTAATTAGAGGTATCATTGATAATTTACTATAATTATTAATGATAAATATTACTCTGCTATTACAGATAGAGATAAATGATTAATTTATCTCGTGCAAATGAGATGGATGCTTGTCCAGTGCCTCCAGGTGAGTGAATCCGGGTGATTCAGGAGCTCCTGAATTCACACACAACATTCCTGCAGCGTGCAAAAGGGAGGCTGGAAAATGAGTGGCAGCTCCTAAGCCTCCTGAGGTTTGATCCAAAGCGTGGATTTGGGCAAGATTAGCTTCCAAGGTCAACCCAGGGCAGAGGGAAAGGCGGGGAGCACCGGCCCCCAGCACGCGGTTGGCTGCGTGAGAGCCCAAACCGAGTCATTCCATCCCAATATCCGCCCGGCTCTGTCGGAAAGGCACTTCCAGGATGGACAGGCCGGGCTGGTTTCTGTATGGAACCCATTGTTCAGCAAAGCAGAGGCCTTCCTCTCTGGTTAATGGGTCAGCAAAGTGTGTTGCTTTAATGGTTAATCATCTACTTACATTGTTCAGCGAGCAAAGCCAGGCAGATAATGCCCCTGGCCCGAGGTTCATGTGACAGGCTGACTTCCCAGCCGCGAGTAGGGGAAGGATTTCACACTGCCAGAAGGAGGGAGAGGGAAAAGGCCAGGCTGGGAGGCTCTGGTGGTTACAACCTGAGTAATAACACATTTAAATGCACAGATGTCTGCACATACAAAAATGTGTGTGAGCAGACACACATGGATCCAGGTAAAATTAATATTTCCACCCCACAAGATTTTCCAACAGTTAGATGAGCTGATTGTCAGATATCCTAGAATCATGGAATGGTTTGGGTTGGAAGGAACACTACAAATCACCCAGTTCCAACCCCCTGCCATGGGCAAGACCCCTTTGCCTGGAGCAGGTGGGATGATTTCACACAAAGCTGATGGGCAAAACTCACTCCAAACTTTTTTAAGCAGCAAGTCAGGCTGAGGCCATCACCATTCAGGATTTCAGGGTCTTAGGAGTATCTTCTCTTATTCAGATTGCAAGTCCCAAACTTGCACGTCCCACCTGCACCCTGTGCTGTCTGAATAGACCCACCAGAGATCTTGTGGAGGAGTCAGGTGGCCCAGTTCTACTCCCTGCTTTAATTTTGGAGGTATCTCTTGCTTAGACATGTCTAATTCAGGGAATGAACTATTTTAATTCCTGGAAGAACTTGGAGTCATAGAATCATTAAGATTGGAAAAGCCCTCTAAGATCAAATCCAACCATTCACCCAGCACTGCCAACCCCACCTAAACCATGTCCCTGAGCCACATCTCCTGTGTCCCTGGGGACATCTGTTTAATCACTTGGACTCATCCATATGAGAAGTCAGAGCTTGCCAGCATCAAAGAGGGAGCCTCTGGGTCAAATTTTCTCATTTACTGTGTTCAGTAAATATCCAACTGCATCATTACATCCCTGACCTAATGACAAACGTGCCCTTTAGCTCGCCGAGGGGAGTGGTGACTTCACCCCAAGTGGAGGGACAGGCACTGAGATTTTTTTCTCTGGTGAGCAGGGACAGGACCCCAGGAATGGCTGGAGCTGTGCCAGGGGAGGTTTAGGTTGGATATCAGGGAAAGGTTCTTCCCCCAGAGGTGCTGGGGCACTGCCCAGGCTCCCCAGGGAATGGGCACATTCCCAAGGCTGCCAGAGCTCCAGGAGCCTTTGGACAAGGCTCTCAGGGATGCACAGGGTGGGATTGTTGGGGTGTCTGTGCAAGGCCAGGGGATGGACTGGATGATCCTTGGGGTTCTCTCCCAATTCAGAATATTCTGTGATTCTATAATTCACCCTAATCTGGCAGGAGTTTCATTCTGCACATAGTCTAATTCTACATTTAGTTTAATTCCACACATAATCTAAACTAAGCAACCAACTCCACTCCCTTGAGACGCTCACTTCCAGAGCATTTGTGTCTTCCCATAGGGAATTGATAGAGGGAAACATCACCCACCAACATGTTGGGGACATGTCCTTTGTAACTCCCCTTGACACATTCCCATCACCCTGAGCAGGGTGCAATGAGTTTCCCATCTCCTAAAACACACGGCCCGGCCACCCAACACCAGGAAACACCACTCGAGAGGGAAAAGAGAGACATCCCAAACACTCAGGGCTGAGAGACCAGACACAGGGCTTCCCTCAGCAGCCTGGAAATGTGTGTGTGACTCAGCAAGGTCAACACACTTCAAGTCCACTCCAGGAACAGCGGCCTTGGCTCCATGTCATCATCCAGGGTGGAAAGAGGCAATAGGAGCACGGTCTACAAACACTCAGAGTGTTTGTTCCTCCCTGGCGGATACTTCACACTTGGGAAGTGCTTCCAGCCTCCCAGGGCAGGGATGAGTAACCTTTGGAGTGCAGGTTCCCTTCCCACCTGGAGAGGCACCACCAGCACTGCATCCTTGCTGGATTTTCTGTCATTAAATGGAATTTTCTGTTGTTAAGCAGCCACGTTGCACCGGGTGATGGGGAGAGGTCATGGCCACCAGGTCAGAGAAGAGGATCAGCAGTAGGAATCAGTCCAGGGGGAAAATGTGCTAAAGGTTCTAAAATCAGGGGGAATGGGACATGTTTCTCCTCAGGGGAGTAGATTGAGATAAACACAGACAGCCTGGGCTCCATCTGTGTGCTCTGGGTCCAGGCATGAGCTCTTCCATGTGCCCTTGTACCAGAGGTTTCTGCACTCCTGGAGGAGCTTATGGCACAGTGCCCACAGCCCAGGTACTTCAGATGATAATAATAATCTGGCATCATAATCAGCAATAATCATCAATCATAATCATACTAATAATGACAATAATATATAATAACATACATAACCATAATAATAATGATCATGTTAATGATTACAACTATAGATAATAATAAAATATAAACTCATAATAATAATAATAATCATATGATAATCATCAGTCATAGATGTAATCTCACTGCCTTGACTGAAATATCCAACCTTGCAAGTGAAGGATAACAAAGCAAACCCAATATCAAAAGGGTAACAGAAAGGCACAGGGACAATAAGCCAGAGCCCTCTCACCCCGTAATCCTGAATTTGACCTCTTTCAGGACCCCACCCTCATCCTAGCACAGGAATCCACCTGTTCTTCCTAACAAAAATAGGCTTTGACCTGTCTCAGACTTCCTGCTGCTCCAGGGAAGGATGTGTCCCCTCTGGAGAGGGTCAGAGCTCAGGAGCTGAGATGAAAGGAGCTCTCAGAAGATGCCCTGTGAAGCGGGAGGAACAGACCTGTTTGGTGTAGGGGACACCAAGAGGTGATGGGGTCACTGCTGGGAGCAGAGGGAATAAACTTGTCCAGAGGGCAGGGAAAACAGGCTCCGAATGCAGTGACACAGGCTGGAGTTAAACATTAGTGTGACCTGTCTGCAGGCCTGGCTGGCAGCAGCAGGGACGGGGCTGGAGGGTGGAGGGGTCACTCAGAAATCACCAGCCTGGGCTCCAACCCCAGGAACCTGAGGACACCCAGGAAAACTCACTCAGGAGCTAAAACTCACCAAGGTAAATAGCACAGTAACAAAGAGAATTTTACTCAAGGGAGAAAAGATAAAGCTGATAGAGAAATGCAAAGTAACAAAAAAAAAACCTCCCTAGCATAAAATATTAAGCTATTGAAATAAACACAGTTCTGTTTGTCCTGTCTGTTTTAGCCCAGCTCTTCTCCATCCAATTCCAACACTCTCCATTCTTTGGGATCTCATCCCCCTGGAAGACACCTGTGCCTTGATCGCTTTGATTTCAAGACTTTGCTGCCAGGCTGGTTTTTTAAAATGGGAATCCAGGAAAAGTCTGGAAGCAACCTGCCTGTGGAGGAGCTTAAAGGTACATTCATGCCTGGTAGAAAATCCCAGAATGGTTTGGGTTGGAAGGGATCTTAAAGCTCATCCTGTTCCAGCCCCTGCCATGGGCAGGGACACCTTCCACTATCCCAGGTTGCTCCAAGCCCTGTCCAACCTGGCCTTGGACACTTCCAGGGATGAGGCAGCAGATGGAAAGTACAGGAGCTTTCTCCAGTCTGACCAGCTACATCATTGTGAGAGCCATTCCTCCCTTTTCCAAGGGCCCTAAGCCATGAAATGCAATTTCAATTCAAATCCCAACCCATTTTCTGCTGATGACATTTGCAAGGTACAGAAAATATTTGTGATCCAGACATTCATCAGTCATTTCTGTATCATTCCTCCCTGCAGCTCACTCTGCTGCTTCTTGTAGCCACTCTCCAGTTATCCCATCTCACTCTCTTGAAGCTTATTTTTCTCCTTTGCACTGTCCTAAAAAGGAAACTGAAATTCCTGGCTGTGCCAGGGAAGAGAGAGGCTGATAGTCCCCCAAAAATGACCAACACAGGTCATTGCAATGCAATAAAAGCAACCAGCAGATCTGTCCTCACCCAAGTTTCTCTCTCCAGCAGGTCTAATGTGTTTGCAACACTAATTTTCAGCTAAATAAAAACCTCCAGGGCTTAAACTTCCAGTCCTTTACGATGCCATTGCTCTTGACAACGTGATCCCTGCAAAACCAGCTTGGGTAGAGCTCTTGACATTGATCCTCGGGGCTTCCCCTTCTGAAGGTTCCTGCAGCAAATGGTTTTATTTAATCCCTTCCCAGGAAAACCTCAGCTCTGGGGCTCTGGGGTCTATGGCCAAAGGAAAAACTGGCAGCAGCCCAGGGCAACTCATGACTGTTCAGGAGACTCCTGGTGCCAGAGCTCATGCCCAAGAAAAGGATGCAGAGAGTGGAAAACCCCCTCCAGGTCCCAGGGGCCAGATATTCCCCAGTTTGGCTGTTTTCTCCTCATTCACCACTGCCCTTAAAGCTCTGCTGACCACAGGAGGCCTTTGGATTAACCTCCACCTTGAAAAACCTGTGGAAGTGGGATTTGGATGCAGGTTAAAACATCTGAATCTTGGTGTCTGCAGCTGGAGGCACAATCACGGTACAGTCTGGTACTCCCTGCCATCTGAAATGCTCCGTGGGATCATTTCCCAAGGATGAGACAGCAGGAAAATGTTCTGCTGTGTGCACTGGAGCTGCTGGGCACTAATGCCTGTTTCTTTCTGTTGCTCCAAAATAGTCCCATCATGACACTGGACCATGGGCACAGTCACAGGCCTGGTGGTTTGCTTGGGAATATTTTTCCAAGCTTTTTGTTGTTGCCTGAATCTTGTTCATGTGCACACCTGGAGCAAGGGATCAGAGTATGTCTATTTGTGAGTGGATATGAGTGCATCTTTTTTTTTTGGCTGGGCTGTCTGATTTTCCAGAGTATTTTTAGGTAAAATGCAGTTTTCCCAGGAGCCAGTTTGGGGCAGCCACCCCATTTGGAGGTGGGACACCACGGAGGTGTCTGGGTGGGCTTTGTGCTGTGCTCCTTCGTGGTTTATTTAGTGGCACAGTTATTGCCACAGGATCCTGGCTCACACCTCAGGGCTTTAGGCAAACATGGTCAGTGTTGTGATCAACGTGGCACACCTGAGCTCCAAGTGCAGTGAGATATTCTAAAATTGATGCAGGTTTGATGGGCAGCGTTCACCCCAGGCTCCTCCTGCAGCCAGCTCCCCATCACCCACCTGCCCTCCCCTCCTCTCCCCTGGTTTGGGTTGTTCCTAAACCTCCATGAGGAGCAAGAGGGAAGCAATCTGCTCTTTCCCCTCGCCTGGTGGCTCTGGACTGAGAGGCAGAACCCATCCCCTGCCCAGCTCCCCAGGGGGATGGAGGGCAGGGTGTAGCTGCAGCCTGCAAGGGCATTTTGGCAGCTGGGAGTGTGTGTGGGCATGCAAAGCTCTCCTGGCCTGTAAATCATTGTCAGCTTTCACACATACAAGGTCAGAGTTCAGGGACTGAGCAGTGAAGCATCCCCTGTCACCGTGCCCTGATTTGCAGGCACTCACAGCCCTCCTGAGATGGTTCCTCCTGGAAGTTCAGTGGGGTCCCAGGCTCTGGGGAGCACAGGACATTTTCACGTGGTCCTGTGGGTGAGAGGAGATGCAGCTTTGTCACACTGAGATGCCACATACATGGAAAATTCTGGTTTCAGCAGGAAAGAAGGGATGGAATGCACCTACATCACCTTAGAGAGGGCCCTTGACCACTTGGCTGCTGCAGGACCACACTCTCAGTGTTGTGATTGCTGTGGGTAAGACTTGGGCAAGGCACAGAACACCCAGACCACGTGCTGGGCTCTCCTCCAGGTTATCTACTGGGAGACTTTGTGCTTCTTCAGCCCAGTGTTGGTTGTTGATGTGAGCCTGAGCCAGGCAAACAGCAGTGAGGGTGGAAAACACGAGGATCATCACAATCACCTTGCATAAGCCCCTCCTAATCCCCTTCTTAACCTTTTTATCAGCCCAGGTCTTCTCTTCCCTCCTTTCCCACATTCTTTCTGCATCCCACCTCCAGGCCAAACAAGGATGTCACGTCCACCTCCCCACAGCCAGGCACCTCCTGAGATCCCCACCAACCTGAATTGTTCAGCTACAGCTTCCTCCTGAGGGGAAGTGGAGGAGCAGGTATTGATCTCTCCTCTCTGTGACCAGTGACAGGACCCTGGGAATGGCTGGAGCTGTGCCAGGGGAGGGTGGATAGCAGGAAAAGGTTCTTTCCCCAGAGGTGCTGGGGCACTGCCCAGGCTCCCAAGGGAATGGGCACATTCCCAAGGCTGCCAGAGCTCCAGGAGCATTTGGACAACGCTCCCAGGGATGCACAGGGTGGGATTGTTGGGGTGTCTGTGCAGGGCCAGGGCTTGGACTCCATGATCCCTGTGGGTCTCTTCCACCTCAGGATATTCTGTGATTCTACCTTTCTGCAATTAACATTAATTTCAGTCCTAGCCCATCCTAGTTAGGCCAGGGCCAGGCAGGGTCTCCACACACCATGGTGGTGCTTGTAGTCTTGGCCTGAAGCAATGGGAGGAGCCTTGAGCTTGGGAAGAGGATTTTGGGTGTCCCAGCAGCTCTGTGTGGTCCCACGTTGAGGGAAGGGTGCAGCACTCAGGTTTGCTGCAGGGAGGATCCCCTGTGCCCTGGGCTCCTCCACTGGGGCACGTTAAAAAGCCAAAAGGCAGCTTCCCAGAGCGTGTTCCTGCTGGCCTGGGCTGCTGGGCAGATAAAAGTAATTCCCATCTAATTTAACCACTCACTTTAAATCCTCCAAAGTATGTGCGAGTCGGCCAAGGCTTGTTGGCACTTTCAGCACGGGCTGGACCTCGTCCATCCTTCCTTCAGGTCCTGTCTTGAAGCAAAGCCATTCTGAAAGTTTAAGGGCTCCTGCAAGTTGCAGCAAAGCCTGGGACTGGCAGGCCAAGCTGGAAAGAGCTGGGATAAGCCTGCAGCAGCAAATGGTTTTATGGTGAGTGAAGATTTTCTTGCTGAAGGTGGCCTTGCTACTGAAAGCTGGTGCTTGTAGTCTTGGCCTGAAGCAATGGGAGGAGCCTTGAGCTTGGGAAGAGGGTTTTGGGTGAACCAGTTGGGCTTGGGAGAAGATAAAGGACATGAGGATGGATGAGAGAAAAACTGGGATGACACAGCCTTCACTCTGGTGCAAAGCTGGGGTGTTTTCTCCTAATAGTCCCTCATTTAATCACAGTGTGATTTTGGGGGTTGTCCTGTGCAGGACCAGGATTTGGACTGGATGATCCTCCCAGCTCAGGATGTTCTATGATTCCAAGCATGACTGGCAGCAGCCTTGTAAAAATCCAGGGCTAGCACTTGCCTGTGCTGCTGGATTATGGTTGGGTGACTCAGACTTGTCCTGGGCTAAAACTGAATCTTACTGGTCTTTCCTTTGATGTTTGGGGTTTTTAATTTGGTTTGGGGGCTTTCTTTTCTTCCCACAGCACATGAGTAATAACTCAATGGTCCAGACAATTAAACCCACACACAGGATGGTACCTGGCAGGCCAAAGCAAGTCACAGCACTGTTTTCTTCCACTTGGCAATTCAATCATATTTAAGGATTATTAATCAGCAGGAAAATTCCTGCTATAAAAAATTAAATACTTTTATTTTGCTTTTTGCAAGCTGAAGTCTGAATGCATGAGGGATTAAAAGTGACTGGTGAAAATGGAATAGAAGAGGGGCTTCTATCTGCCTCTGCAACAAGTGTTTCTCCATTTTTTCCGCTTTTCCAGATGTGGGGGGAAAAATGGGGGGTTTTTTTCTGTCATTCTAATGGATTCATTGCTGGTCCCAGATGCCCAGTCTGGGAATCCTGTGAATCACTGGCGAGCATCTGACCCCTTCAAAGTGCCATCGCTCATTAAATCATTTATACCTTGATTTTCTCAAGGTGCAGAGAAGTCCTGTATCTCTACAAGTCCTGTATCCCTACAAGTGGAAAGTTCAGGAATAGAGAGGATGGTCCTGGTGGGTTTGGAAAAGGTTGGGAAAATCTCAGTGCTGTTCTGGGGTGTCCTCCTTTGGCAGGCTGGGAAAGCCCTGCTTCATCCCTGAGGAAACAACACTGCCCTCAGGGAATTTTTCCAGGTTTTATTGGTGGAACAGGCAGGTTTTATCATGGGAAAGAAGCGGAGGAACAGGATTTGTTGGAGACTTGCTCCTGCCTGCCTGCTGGTCTTTTCCAAGACCTTTTTCACTGACCTTCCTCCTCTCAGCTTTTCCTAAGCACATCCCCATGGAAGCTGCATCCCCGAGACTCAGGAGCCACCTTCCTGTGGGCGCTGGGAGAAGCTGCTCCGAAGGATCTCGGAGTGGAGGGAGTGGAAATGGCCCCATCTATTGGGCACAAATCCGACCCGGAGCACAGGGACCTCCAAATCGTGCTGAAATCTAAATTCTTCCTCTCCCTCTGAATAACAGCCCTCAGTTTCCCACTCCTCCCGTGATTTCTGAGGGCTTCTGGCAGCTGGAGTGGGCAGATGAACATCTCCAGTGTAGAGACAAACAATTAAATAAAAAGCAATTAAATAAAAGCAATTAAAAATTAATAAATAAATTAATAAATTAAATAAAAAGCAAATAAATAAAAAAGTCTTTTCCGAGCTGGTTACACTTATTCCAGGTGCTTTTTCTCCTTAGGAAACAAGGCTTTGAGTGGAGGGGGTGAAATGCTGCAAGAAGGGAGAAAAGGGGACTTTTCCATACATTTATAAGTGAGGAATCCTCTCTGCCTGGTCTGCACTCGTTATGTAGGAAGATCTGGGAATTGCAGGACCTGGATGGGGATAAAGCTGTCTTGGTGCTCCTGCTCAGCCCAAAACCTGCAGGATCCCTGGGAAGGGGTGAATTGAGGAAGGGTTTTAGGGCGAGCTGAGGAGCACAAGCAGCCGGGATGGGCAGGGATGCACCTGCTCCACAGGCGGCTCCATGGAGAACCAGTGCCATCTTCTGGCAAGGGAGACCTTTCCCAGCAGAGCTCTGGCAGCCCCAGCCCGGGCATCGCTGGCTGGGCAGGGCTGAGCAGCAAATTTTGGGGCGGCTTTGGGCAGGGAGCTCTCCAGAGGATGCGCTGAGGTTGTGTTACCTCACGCAGCTCTGGGGCGCAGCTGTGTTTTCCTGGGCTGTGTGAAGGTGTGGGATAAAATATTGTCCCTGGGAGAGCTGGAAATCCACCTCTTCTCCGTGTCCATGCAGTGTTATGTGATTGTACAATGTTCTGCCAGCTCGGTTTTGGGTTTCTCGGAGGGCAATGGAGCCCAGTGTCACCAAATCACCTCAACCCCCACTATGAATGTCCAGGGACTAATTCTAATTTCAGTCCCATTTTCCTAATCCACCGGGAGTGAGGCAAAAATCTGGGACCTGAGAGGCGGCTTGGGACCGTCCTGAAGTAATTCATTTCACGGGAAGATGGGGATAAAGAGCTGGGAAGCAGATCTCTGAAGTTACTCTCCTTTGAGCAGTGACTTCCTCCCCGATTGCAGAAGACAACACTATCACTTAATTTCATCAACTTCATCAACTAATTAATGCTCTGCTAAGTGAAACTGTTGCAGCTGTGTGGTTCAGCTCTAACTTGAGCTATGGCACAACCAGAGCAGCTCAAAAAGACAAAGGTGGATAACTCCCCTTTCCCAAAAGACCCTCTCCATGGACAGGACAGCTTTTCCTGGGAATATGAGCAGGTAGTTGGAGTCCCGAGAGACAGGAGCTATTCAGATCTTATTTTCCTCCTGTGCTGGGCACTGCTGAGGCCACACCTCAAATCCTGGGGTCAGTTTTGGACCTGGCATGACAAGAAAGACATTGAGGGGCTGGAGCATCTCCAGGAAAGGGAATGAAGCTGGGGAAGGGTCTGGAGCACCAGGAGGAGCTGGGGAGGCTCAGCCTGGAGCAAAGGAAGCTCAGGGGGCCCTGCTGGCTCTGCACAACTCCTGACAGAAGGGGCAGCCAGGGGAGTCGGGCTCTGCTCCCAGGGAACAGGGACAGGAGGAGAGAAAATATCCTCAAGTTTTGTCAGGGGAGGTTTAGATTGGATATTAGGAGAAATTCTTCACTGAAAGGGTTTTCAGGCATTGGCACAGGCTGCCCAGGGCAGTGGTGGAGTCACCATCCCTGAAAGTGTTCAATGTGGCACCTGGGGACAGGGTTTAGTGGTGAAAACGGCAGTGCTGGGGGAACAGTTGGATTTTATGATCTCAGAGGGCTTTTCCAACCTTAACAATTGTAAGAACACTACAGTGAAGTGCTTTTTCCCTTCCCACCTGCTCAAGAAACGTCAAACCAAGGGACAATGAAATGCCTTCACAGGAGACTGCACGCAAGCTGAGATTCTTCAGCTGAGGCCAAGTTTTCTTCTTCTTCCTCACATCCCTCGTGATTGCCCTTCAGGAAGGCAGAAAAGGAATTTTTGGGAGCTGTCCCATGGTCACTAGATGGCAGTGGCTGTTTACATTTGGCAGCTCTTGACAGGTGAGGAGCAGCCAAGGCTGGGAAGGATAAGCTTGAGGTTGACAGGTTGGGAACCGGTGGCTAAAAGGTTCCAGTGCTGTTCCCGACCCTACACTTCCTACACTTCTGTGTCCCACACATTTTCATCAGTGGAACTCATTGCTGCAAGATACTGAAAAAAAAAAACCTGCAAATAGTTTACTTCCATAAATAAATTATTTACACATTTATCCTCCTTGCAAAAGCACAGGTGATATAATGCAGTGATGGGACAAGGGGGACTGGCTTTAAGCTGAAAAAGTGTAGATTTAGATGGGGTTTTAGGAAGAAATTCTTCCCTGTGAGGGTGGGGAGGCCCTGGCACAGGTTGCCCAGAGCAGCTGTGGCTGCCCCTGGATCCCTAGAAGTGTCCAAGGCCAGGCTGGACGGGGCTTGGAGCAACCTGGGATAGTGAAAAGTGTCCCTGCCCATGGCAGGGGGTGGAACAGGATGATTTTAAAGGCCCAAACCATCCTGGGCTTCTATGATAACAACAAATGGCAAAAAAAAACCCCAGAAAACAATATTGTGTGAGAACCATTCTCTTTGTAGGGCAGAAAGTGACTCACTGCTGCTGTGTGTGAATGGTCTCCCACAGGATCATTCCCAAGGAGAAGCCTGAATTGGGCACAGCTTGTAGACAGCAATTAAGGGAGGTAATCAACTGCTCTGGTCAGTTATGGTTGACCCAATGGTTGCATTCTCACCAGAGGTTTTTCTCTCCTGAGGGTGCTGTAGGGATACCTGTGAGAATCTGGGCCTCAGGACATGGAGGAACCTGTCATTCCTTGGATATCCAGCTTGGACATCTTTGGAGAGCTGGGTCTGAGCTGCTGAAGGCACATCTGACACGAGGCTTTGCCTCTCTGGGGACAGAACATCGATGGAGCTTGGACAGGTCCTCTCCTGAATTTATCCTGTGTGTCTGGCACTGCTTTTTCCAGCTCTACAACAAATGGGATTTCTCTGGGATCTCACATGGGCATCTCTAGGGTCTGGGAAACAGAGAAGATGTTGTCCACTGTGTTGTCTGAAGCATCCTGGGGGATGGAGAGGAGGAGAGGGAAGGAAGAGACCCACTCCCCACCTGAGGGCACGGCCCTCTCCTCTGCAAGGGCAGCACTGCAGGCCCATGCTGGTGGTCAGTGCCCTACAGACAGCCCTGGAAAAGGACAAAAAAATCTTAAAAAGAGGCTTTTGTGACAGTTACGGGGCATACCTCCCATCCTCTATTTTTTTAGAAAGCTGAGACAGAGTTTTAAAAATTCATCACACTCCAAACAGTAGTTGGGTAAAACATCCCACAGAGCAAGGCTGTCATGGTGGTTGGGACTGTAAGGGCCTACCCCAAAAACAATGAGAAAATTAGGGGTTGTTTCCCAAAATTATATGTCTCAATGTGATTTTCAAATCTGTGTCACATTTTCTTGCCCAAATCTCACCAAGTAACACAATTCTTAAAAAGAAAATAATAAAGAATTGACAGATTTTGGTTCTGTTGATTTTCTAATTGTTGATTTTTGAGGTGGCTGAAGGAATTTAATTGTAGTTTTTTGGCGGTGGTCTGACTCACAGATTTTAACAGAAAAAGATTTTAACAGAAGCTGAGCCACAGGACAGCAGGTGCTCATCTAGGATGGGGATTTTTAATTTTGAATGCAATATCCATTAATATTGTATAATTATCCCTTGTAGTCAATTAATTCTCATGTATTGTATATTTATTTGCAAGCTCACCTCTATTTAATCTGTGATTTTTGCACTTGTGATGAAATGCCATCCCAAAACAGCCTCACAGATGGCAGAAACCAGACCTGAGGTTGAACATCTCCAAGAATGAAAGGCCCAAAGCAGAGACTCCAAGCCATGCTGGAGTCTCCAAAACAGAATCTGGAATTATTTGATTTATCAAAGCATAATTCTTCTGGAATTTATTCTTTTATTATTAGAACCCTGTGCTGTCTTGTGGCAGTGAGTTCCTCGGTTTAATCATCAGCCATCTGTAGAGAAGTGGCTGCTTTGACTGGTTTTAATTTTGTTGTTTTTAATTCCATCGGGCTGGAATCATGAGTCAGAACAAATTACAGCTTCTTGACTGATTTCTCTCCTGTTCATTTGGTCGCACAGCTCTTACTCACCACCTCTCAGCAATGAAACCCTGATATTTTTAACCTGCTCCTCTTTTCAGTCTTTTCTTCTTCTGTTTTGACAGAGGGTGAGTGGAGCTGAACAGTTTCATATTTAGGCAATCTCACGAGGTACCCCCAGCATTATTCCCATTTTCTTCCTAGATATATTCTGACTCCATGTCTATTTTTTGGGGATCATTCCTGCACAGGGAGCTGTCCATCAAGGAAAGAGCTTTTTTTGGAGCAGTTTGTGCAGAAACCCTGCGTGGTGCCCACTGATCTGGGTTCTTCAAAGACAACATCACTTGCTACCTCAGTGCCATCAGCCAGTCTCATTTGCACAACGGTAATTAACCCCCAATCAGCCTAAACCATCTCTAGATTTTTTCAGCACTTTGTTTCCACATCCATAACCTATTTTTAAACCAATGTTTGACTTGACTGATTCCTTCCTCCTCCATTTTAACAGAAACTGACATTTTTCCTCTTGGCCACCTTTCCTTCTTCCTGCTCTTCTCACTCTCCATCTTTCTATTTCTCTCGGCAGAATTCAAGGTTTTCTAGCTGATTTTGATAATTCTTCTGGTTTCTCCATGAGCCATGATCACCCTGGCTATCTATCCCATCTATCCATCCCATATCCACAGCCCATGGTAACCCTTCAGTCTAAAGGAGTTGACAGGTCACTGTGGTACATCCAGGTTGACACAGAAAGCTTGAAAATGCTTGAAAAGCCTTTTTTTTTGTACTTTGTTGGATGTTTTCATGCTCTCAGGGAGGAGATGTGGTGTTGCATCTGTTTTAGGGATGCCATTGGTGTTAAGGCTGAGGGAATTGGGATTGTTCAGCTGGAGAAGAAAAGCTTTGGGATGACCTCATTGTGGCCTTCCAGGACCTGAAGGGAGCTGACAGGAAAGATGGAGAGGGACTATTTACAATAGCATGGAGTGACAGAGCAAGGGGAAATGGCTTCAACTGGCAGAGAGTAGGTTTAGATGGGATATTGAGAAGAAATGCCTCCCTGTGAGGGTGGGAAGGCCCTGGCACAGGGTGTCCAGAGAAGCTGTGGCTGCCCCATCCCTGGAAGTGTCCAAGGCCAGGCTGGACAGGGCTTGGAGCAGCCTGGGAGAGTGGAAGGTGTCCCTGCCCATGGCAGGGGGTGGATTGAGATGATCTTGAAGGTCCCTTCCAACCCAAGCCCTTCTATGAACTGTGGGGACAGAGCAGTGATGCTTTATCACATTCTCCTTGAAGGACAACAGCACTGGGAAGGGCTGTCAGGTAAACCCTAAAAACCTGAGGTCAAGGTCAGTTCAAAAGCTCTGCTGTGGTGTTTGAGGGTGCAAAGCTCCCAAGAGTGCATTTCCTACAACCATCCTAAAAATTCACTGTCCCTCATAACCAAGGGACTTCCAGAGTTTGTTCAGCGTTGCAGGCAGTGGCACCTGGGGCCGTGGTTTTGTGGGGAACACAGTGGTGCTGGGTTAATATTTGGGCTTGATGATCTCAGAGTTCTTTTCCAAATTCTCTGATTCTGTGAAGTGTCAGGCAGATCTGGCTGGGGAGGTGAGACCAAAAAGCACTTGGACAACATGGCTTTTTGTCCTCTCCCATCAGCAACTCCCCCCCCACTTCCCTTAAGAAGTTCCAATTGTCTCCTTCTCAAGCTCTTCAAAAGAGTTTCAAGGAACTGTTAGAATTGCAATTTTTTTCCAAAAATAAAAATGTTTCAGAAAACTTGCATTCTTTACAACCAATCTTGCCTATCCCACCTCAATACACCTGTCAGTCTCTCCATTCCAGGCACTGCTGCCCCAAATGTCTGTATCTCCCAATTAAGTTACCAAATGTCTCAGTGTTTGATGGGTGTTTTGGGGTTTATTCACAACACACCAGCTTCTGGTGCCAACATACATCAAATTTCATGGTGGGCAAAACATTTCAAAAACCACCTTCCCCACTATTTTTAAAAGTTCAGAAAACAGAAAGTAACTCGTGGCTTCAAATATATTTGAGTCCTTAAAATCTTACGAGTTCTGGGAGAACGAAGCAGAGGCAGAAGGAGCTGGATCCTGATGTCTGGAGTGCCAATTGCTTGATGTCTGCTGGATTTGCAGGGTCAGACTTCTGCAGTTCTAGCTCCCAGGAGTCCACTGAGGGGGAGAGAGGATGAGGAGAGGATGAGGAAGCATCTCAGCAGACATGAACTCCATCCAGGATCTGCCCACAGGGATTTCCCAGAAGGTAGCTGAAGATCCAAGTCCAGTTCAGGCAGTGTTAGCACCAAACTCAGGGATGGGAGCAGAGCAGCCCCTTTCCTGGAAAAAGCAGGATGGAGAAAAGATGGACCAAATCCTTCCAGAAGAGGCAGGACTTCTGAACTCACCCAAATATCCCCAACACTGTGTATCCCCTTCCTACCACAGGGCTGTGGACACAAGGTCCCTCTCCTCTCCAGCCCCTGGTTCCTGGGAAGTTCTGCAGGGCCATGAGGAGCTGACTGGAGCTTAACCAGTGCCTAAAAGGAAAAGTCACCTATTTAGTGGGTCCCACTCAATCCACAAGGATTTAACACTTGCCTTGGTAAGTAAAGGCCTTTTCCAGACTCTGGGACCAGCTCATCCTGGGTGTGACACCAGCAGGGCAGTGGCAGGTGGATGGCCCTGTGAAGACCCAAGCACTTTTTCTACCTGCAGAGAAAGAGCATCATCCATTTTTCCTTAAAAAAAAGAAAATTAAACAAAAAAAATATTTAAAAAATACACAGCTGCCAATGAGGCCAAGCCCTGCAGATTTTGTTCCCTCCTTACTCCACGGAGCCAACAGGATTTCTGGGCAGGATTGAAGCCAAGCAGGGCTGTTAAGAGGCAAAGTTCATCAAGCCCTGTGATTTCCTTGCCATTCCCATGAAAAAACCAACTCCAGCAGAGCCCAGCTCTGCTCTCTTGCAGACTGCAGCCAAATACAACCCACATTAAGGGAGTTGCTCCACATTCATATTGAAAAGCGGGCGCTTGCCAACCTTAACGTGCCTTAAACTCCTTGTTTTGAACTCCTGAGCTCTGGCCTGGGGAAAGGATTGTGTTGAGGAATATGTTCATACAGTGCCTGGCACTGGGGGTTCTGGCTCATGACTGGGATTTGTAAGCAGCTCCTGCAAGACTTGTAAAGCATTTGAAGTCTGGTTTCCTTGGGAAACTTGGTTTAGCTGATTATGTTGAGTGTCTCCCTCCGCTCATTTCCTCCCCTCCAACTCCTGAACCCCTTGGCCAATCCCAGCCCACGCTGGCAGAAAGATAAAAGTTTCGGGGAGATTAAGTTGTATGAAAATAAGTGCACAGGTAGGGGAGAAAAGCCTGATTAGTGCATTTCCCTCCTTTCCCCCGGGAGAAAAGGGCTGACATGGGAGCTCAGCTCTTATCAGAGAGCCCACAGAGGAAGGGGGAAGGAGCACTGAGCATCATTAGCACCGTTTCCCACTGAATTTCGTGCTGCTCCAGCCACGTTGCTTCATGCCCAGGGCTTGGAAACAGCTTTTTAAGGCAGTGGGAAGAATGGGAGGATGTGGGCTTGATGTTGTCCTGTAAACATGAGGTCAAGAGCAAACCAGAGAGATGCAGCCCCTGCTTTTCCTTCCATATGCTCCAAATTCCGTGGCAAAAATCCCTCAATAGAATCATAGAATTATAGGGTAGTTTGGGTTGGGAAACACCTTAAAGATCATCTGTTTTCAACCCTCTTGCCACAGGCAGGGACACCTTCCACTATCCCAGGTTGCTCCAAGCCCTGTCCCACCTGGCCTTGGACACTTCCAGGGATGGGGCAGCCACAGCTTCTCTGGGCACCCTGTGCCAGGGCCTCCCCAGCCTCACAGGGAAGAGTTTCTCCCTAATATCCAAACTTTCTTTCAGCTTAAATTCATTCCCCCACAGGAATGAACAGCACCAGATCCATCAGGGCTGGGAGCTCAGCCCTTCTCCTGTGGACACTGCAGACCCAGACACTGACCTTCACCACTCCTTACACTGCAGCAAGGAACCTGAGTCGTGGCATTTTGCCCCATTTTGACACGTTTTGGCTGCGATGCTGGGCAAGAAACCATCTGCAGGTGTCACTCCTGCACATGGAGTTAAGTGCACCAGAAGGGAGTCGGGGACAGGTGGCCACCCGGCAACTGCATTAAGACATCATAACTTGGACTAATTTGTAAACAGGCTGAAAGAACATCCACCCTCCCTGGAAGGGGGAGAAGTGTCTCTTTAAACCCTGGGGATATGACCTCTTGTCCTCTCTGTTTATAAGAGGGAGGGGAAGGGGAAAAAAAAAAGGAAAGAAAAAAAAAAAAAGGAGGGAGAAAGGGAGAGAAAGTCAGACTTGTTGCCGTGTTAAAACCTGCCCCCCACCATCAGCTTTTGTGATGAAAATGGTCAGGGACACTCTCCAGCTCCTGGTTCTCGCTCTTTGTCATTCAGGCTTTGCAAGGGAGAGCTCCTTTCTGTTTATTTATCAACTGGGATCCCTTGTCAACACCTCACTTGACTGAGGTTTTAGCACCTTGGTGGGGTTTTGTGGTTTTTTTTAACAGTCTCAGTCAAATCTTTCTGGTCTTTTGCTCCCCTGAGTGCAGGCAGATCTTTTCTTCCCACTGATTTTTCAAGAGCTCATCTTCTCTACAGCAAAGCACCAGGCAATCCCCATCCAGCCCTGTCCAGCCCTTGACAGTAAGAGGGATTTTTGGGGTGCACAGGACACATTTAATATTTTATTATTTATTAATTCATTATTCATTATTTCATTATTCATTATTTTATTATTCATTATTTCTTATCATTCCCCACCGCGTGGCAGAACTCTGGCCCAGCTCATCAGCCCCCTCCCAGCTCCCCTTTCCCATCCTGTGGGTGCAACACATCACAGCAACTTTGCCATTGTGATATTTCACATTAAGCTGTTTTAAAACAAACCAAATGCCAAACAAATAAATAATTTTAAAAAAATATGTCGATGATCTGCACTTTTAAAACACATATAAAAGGTTTGGAGACCTTGACCAAGGCACTGCTGCAATATCAGGCAGCCACAGTAGATGCTCCTGTGCTTTCAAATTGTACCCTGCGTTCCTATTAGTGATTTTAATGTATCTTAATTAACTTGCTCTGTGGCTGAAGAGAAGACACTCCAGTCTGGGCAGTTTTTCAGTCCAGTGCTTGTCAGCAGCCCAGAGTAATCCCTGTTTAAAATGCATATTGATTTGCAAACACGAGGCTGAATCCCAACATTCATCTCCAGCGATGCTATCACTTGAGTTTCAAAGAGGGGGGTTATGAGCGAGTTCACAAAGGGATCAAATTCTGGTTTAAATTTTAAATTTGTTTTTTCCTTTGTTTGCACCTGCAGCAGGAGTGTGGCCAGCCCTTTGAAAAGGAGTGATTTGAATTGGGTGTTAGAAAGGGATTAGAAAATTTCAACATCAGTGCATCTATGATTTAATAAATAACTGTTCCTGTTATTATTCTTTCTGTGTCACAAACACTTGGCTTTCCTCTCTTTTTTTCCCCCCTTAATCCAACATATATCTCCACCCTCAAAAATAAATAAAGAGAGATTGGATGGAGCAGTGTAAGGAAACTGCAATTTTAAAGCCAATCCTTATCCTAAGTGTGAATTTGGAGGGAATCCCGATAGAATCCTAGAATATTTTTGGTTGAAAAGGACATTAAAGATCATCTAGTTCTAATTAATGCCGGACTTCAGCTTTCTTTATTTGTGCATTTGGGTGAAGGTAGTTAATTAAAGTAATTAATGAAAGGGTGGCAGAAAGGAAGGACCCCCAAAGGATGTTTCATTCCACTCATCAAATGTTCTTCCAAGGAACTCAACCCCTTTGGATGTGCACCATTAACCAGTTCCCATCCCTTCAGAGGCTCAGATTTGGCAATAGGGATGTGTCCAGAAAGGGATGCAGCATTTGCCCCCAGGAGCCAAAATTCCAGACCCTAAAATGCTTCTCTCAAAGAAAGCAGGTTGTTATTATGATTATTATTATTATTATTATTATCTTGGAAAGATTTCCTTGTGCTCAGTTAGTGGCACCTACCCTCCTGTGAATGGTTGTTTGTACATTTAATTCCAGGTTTGGGCCCCTAGAGATTATCAGCTTCCACTGCTGATTAATGGGGTTTTAATCTGAATCTGGCCTAGAGAAATTCCACACGAGCAAACACACAGTACACACGCAGGGCTCAGGTTATGTCTACATTTATTGAATTTTCTTAGGGGAAAACTTCCACTAATCAGGATCCTCAGCTCATATTTTGGGTTAATTCCTCTCTGAATCTGGAGTTCTCAATGTGCCAGAAGAGCAGGACTGCTCTTTATGGACTCAAAGAGTTACATTTGCCTTCAGTTGGCCAGTTTGCCTTCAAAATAAATTGTTTTCCCCCAAATCTCATCCTGTAAGGGAGTTCCCAAATTATCCTTCACAGCCCTTGTTTGTCAGAGGATGATCCCCACAGAGTGACTTTGCAAAAACCCGTGGAAACCATCTGGAAAAGTCTCCCTCACCACCAGCAAAGCACTGATCCCCCTTCCCACAACTCCAAGGGGCTGTGGAAAGTTCTGGAGCAGATCACAGAGCCACAGAATCATGGAAGGAATGGAGAGAACCTTAAAAATCTCCTCGTTGCACCCCCTGCCATGGGCAGGGACACCTTCCAGCAGACCAGGTTGCTCCAAGTCCCGTCCAGCCTGGCCCTGGGCACTTGTTGATGGTTGAAGGTGACCAACCCAGTGGGTTTAGGAGGAAGGGACAAGGACAGGGGATGTTTATCTGAACAAAGACGTGGCACTGACCTCTTGAGTTTCTTCACTCTACTGCACTCTGATAGAACTGGATGCTCCTGTTCATTCCCCTCTGATATCAGCTGTGAGGGCAGATTTGGGTGAAGCCCCTGTTGTTTCTCCTGGCCAGCAGGAGATGCTTTGCCTGCCTGTGAACTTGCTGTGCCCCAGGGCAGAGGGTCAGGGCTGGGATGTCCCCGCTGACCCTGTGCTGTTGATGGGCAGGGGACGAGGCCAGAGCTGCCCAGTGACACCATCCCAGAGCTGGCCATGCATGGGGGAGAAGAGGCAGCACCCACAGCCCACCCTCCCACCTTCCAGGGCAACTCCCTACAATCCTACTCACCCGTTTCCTGATATCCCTGTCCCCAGCAGGGACACAGAGACAAGCCCCTTCCCTATTTTGAGCCACTCTGCTGGGGTGGGGAAAGGAAAGCAGAGCCCTGGTGCTGCAGACCCCCCGTACTCTGGGTGCGTTTTCCATCCGCGCTTTTCCATCTCCAGGTTTGTTCTCCTGCTGCACCACTAGGTGGGCCAGAGCTACACCGGTGAGAGTCCCACCCTGCAGGAGACGGGCAGGGCAGGTGGTTCTGCCTCATCCCCGTGGCCAGGACACAGGAGACGGGGGAAGGAGCAGGAAGAGGTGGCAGAAAGCCCCAAGTCTCACCCTGAGTCTCGCTGTCATTCGAGCCCTCTCAGGAGAGGTGTCCTGTCCTAAAGTGACCATGCCAGGGAGAGGAATCCAGCTGGGACACAGCCACATCACAGAGTGGTGGCAAAGGCAGGAGCAGAGTCCCCCACCACCCCTTCAAGCCCTGGCCTTGCCACCTACTGCCTTCCTAAAGCAGCTCCTTGATGGCCAGGACGTGGAAGAGCCTGGAATGGAAGAAACAGCATCAGCACCAGTGCCTGTGGCAAAAACTGGAAGCACACACAGCATGAGAGGCAACTGTCCTCAAAATAACATTTTTTTGACCCAAAGTGAGGCAATAGAAATGTGAAAGTCTGTACACAAAAGTCCAAATGAAAAGATCACCACCCATGCTCTGCTCTGCCAAAGGTCTGGTACCTCCCAGAGCAGCTCCTTGGGTGCTCTGTCTCCAGCAAAGATCTAATGCCCCCTGCCCTCCTTGGGCACTGGATTTTATGCTTTCATCCCTCCTCCATTTCTCTTACAAGCCTCGGGATCAGAGGATAACACATTTATATAGAAATTTCTTCAGTGGGAATCCGGGAGCATCCAAAATCCCAGATACACTGGCATGGAATAACCTGGGCACAGGCAGCCCCAGCCAGGGGTGTTTCAGGCAATGTCAGATGTTTGCTGTTCCCTTTCATATCTGCTGTCCCCTCCCAGCTGAGGGCATCTCTTTGAAGCCTGAAGAGCTGAGAAACCCGCCCAGGTTTGCCCCTGATCTGCTCAGTGCTATCAGTGCCTCTTCAGAGCCCAGGGAAGGGGCGGTGGCCTGTGGGCATCTCACGCAGGTTCTGCTATCTGAAGGTGAGGTACCTCCATCCCAGAGAGGAATGCAGCTCCAGGAGGAACTCACCCACCTCCACAGGCTGGTGTCTGCACCGGGCTGAGTTGTTCAGGTCTCTGCTGACCACAGGGCAGCCAAGGAGGGTTGGACAGTGGTTGGAGGCCAGGAGGAATCCTAAAAACCCCTCTCCAGCTCCAGCATGGGACCAACCTCCACTTGTGGGCAGCAGCCTCAGCAAAACCAGCTGGTCCCTCAGCCCTGTCTTGGAGAGGGGTTGTGAATTTAGCACCACAATCCACCTTGTTGCCCAGATGTTGCCCATCCTCTGCCTCGTTCCCCACACTGCTGAGGTGGATATCGACCTAAATTGTCACCATTTGTCCTGCTGTGACCCCTGGATGGACGGGTGGCACGGCTGAGATGGATCTCAGTCTTCAGGGACCTTTAAAATCAAAGAGGGAAGCAGAATGATACAGCACAAGTCTAAAGATCCATGACAAAGCCTGGCCTGCATCACCCCAGCACCCAGGAATCCAAGATCCCAGCATTTAGATGTTGGTTTCTTATAAATCAGATATAAGAGGTTTAGTGTTCATGGCAGGTTTTATCTGGGTCTTCCATGTGTACTCAGGGTTCCTCACCAGGGCTGGCTTTAGGGTGGGTGGGTTACAGAGCTGCCTGGTGTGGATTTCCTGCTGCTCCCAGTGCTCCCAGCGAGCCACAGCGTGGGTTTCTTGGCATAGAAGGAAAACCAGGCTGTGGCTTTCTCACTGCCATGGTGGCTGTGCCATCCCTGGAGAGCAGAGGGTGATGGGTGGGGTGAACACTGAGTAAATTGTGAGTGGGGAAGATGAACCACAGTCCAGCAAGAGCAAATTTGCAAAAAAAAAAAAAAAAAGAAAAAAAATCAGAGTTTGCCAGTGGGAATTCAGGTGGGAAAGAGGAAAGAGCAAAACACACTGGTGTACTCCACTAAAATGAAACAAAACCTTCTTGCCCACAAAGAGCCTTCCCTGGTTCTGGCTGGCTCTCCCTGGGGATGATCTTCCCATCCTGCAGCCACAACAAACCCCTTCCATGTAGGGCAGAGGGGGAAAGAGAGCAGGAGAAGTGACACAGGGAGTGTTTGAGAAGTGTGAGCAGCCTGGATCCCTCCAGAGCTCCTGCCTGGCCCCTCACCCCTTTCCACAGACTTCCCTGGGACGGGAGCATCCTGGATGTGCCTTTTTGGAGCGCAGTTGTTCCCTGTGGTGACTGCCTGCCCTGGGAATCAGTCATGTTGCTAAATCCAGCTCTCCTGACACACTCAAGTGGACCCTGAAGATGCCAGCTGGGCCATCCTCGTGAGTAAGCAGCACAGAACCAGCCTGTGGTGCCTTCACGAGATATTCCAGCCCCGTGACCGTGAGTCCATGTCCTCCCATCCCCTTTTCCCCGTGCCAGGTTGACAACTGAAGTCACCCAACTCCTCCTCTTGCAGCAGGATTAGCACAGAATAATAAAATCCTGGAATGGTTTGGGTTAGAAGGGATCTTAAAGCCCATCCAGTGCCACCCCCTGCCATGGGCAGGGACACCTTCCACTGCCCCAGGTTGCTCCAAGCCCTGTCCAACCTGGCCTTGGACACTTCCAGGGATGGGGCAGCCACAGCTTCTCTGGGCAGCTTCTTTCCTCAGAACTTCCCTGAAAACTCCCTGGAGACTGCTGAGCAAATCCAGGAGAGAAGAAGCCAAAGCCACCCTGCTGTCACTGCAACCAGGGCCAGGTCCTGCCCATCACAACGTGTATGAATGATGTACAAATATATGCAAAAAAGATGGAAAACAATGGATCGGCCTGGCCCTAAACCAGCCATTGGCTGAAAACCCTGCAGATTTGGGCAGAGAAATACCAGCAGTCCCACACCCCTAAGGCTGTCCTGCATCCCTAAATCCCATGGCAGCCTTTTTACCGACCCTAAAGGGCTGCAAAACGCGGCCCTTGAAGGGCTCTGGTTCAAAAGTAAGGCTGCTAATAGATAACTAATCAAGGGGAGCATTGCTAGGGACGGGAACAGGGACGGGAACAGCGATTTCACACCCCAGGACCTTTTTCTCAGCGTCATTAAAAGCAGTTGGCGTCAGAGTGAGCAGCGGTGCTGCCCTGCTGGAGGAATGAATCCCATCCCGGGTGTGTGTGTGTGTCTGTGTGTCTGTGTGCCTCTGACAAAGTGGATTATCTCCATCCTCCCCAAACAGCAGCTGCAAAGCAAAGAGGAAAAGGGAGAGTGGCTGAATTTGTACCTTCAGGTAAAGTTGCCTGGTGCTTCCTGGAGGGAGGGGCAGAGGCTTTGGGGGATGTTTAAATCTCTCCCCAGGAACAAAAGGAGGGGAGATTAGCTCGACCCCTGGAAGGGATGTGTGTCCTGCCCCATCCTCCCCCTCCGTCCCGCCTTGCCGGGACCCCCGCGCCCAGGCTGCTGTCTGAGGGGCTGTGTGAGTGTGTGTGAGTGTGTGTGTGTGTGTGTTCCAGTCTGCAGTGTGAGCAATTTCACTTGAAAAGACAGAGAAATCCCCTCCTTTGAAAGTCTCAGTGTTTGGTTCTTTCCAGTAATGCTATAATTGGATGGGATTTTCTCTAATACAGAGGGAAAGTCCTTAAGATGATTTTTCACACACCACCACCCTCCTCCTTTTCCTCATCCCAACCTTATGCAATAAAACTCCCTCCTCCAGCCCCTTGGGCTCCTCGGGGGTGGGGGAGCTGCTGAAGGAGGCGGTGGGGGGGCTGGATTTAATACACCCGATATAATTGCGGCATCAACACCACGGGGATTTGCCGGGAGAGCCGGGGAGAGCATCCGCTCCTCCTCTGGAAGCCGCTCGGATCAGCCCGAGCCCGGCTCCACGGAGCGATTAGATCTCGGAGCACTTGCCAGAGCTCACATTTGCAATCACTTGTCATCCAACCCTAAAGAAAATAATCAGGGCCCGACCCCTGCCAAATTCCCAGTGATTTAAATATCCCCGAATGAACTGCATTTCTAGTATAATTTCACTAGAATGAATATATCTCTCCATCTAGCTCCACACAAACATATCTTTATATATATGCATATAAAGCCCTGTGTGTGTAAATAGAAATATTCCCTACTAAGGGAAAATATAAATGCAGCTCTTAATGAGGATGAAAGCGCATTTTGATTTGAGCTTAATGCAGGGTTGCAAGGCTTCCTCCAACAAAGTCATTAAAAATTGTACCTCTCTTTGTTCCCTGCGAGCCACAGAATTTTTTTTTGATTCACAGATAAAATAAAAGAAAATCAAATAAATAAATAAAATCTCCTCCAGCTCGCTGTCTCCTTAAAAAAAATAAATTAAAAGGCGACCAAAAAAAAAAAAAAGCAAAAAACAGGCAGCAACCAGCTACAACCTCCAAAATAAAACACATGGAAAAGAGAATCGTTGTTGTTATTCCAGGGAGAAAATATCTCCTCGCTCATCCAGTGCCTCCATCCCCTCTTTTCGCCTCTCCAGCCCCCTTTCAAATGAGCCAGGGGCAGGGGAAGCCTGTCAGCTGTGGGTGACACTTGCTCCCACATCCAGCCAGCTTTAAACAATATGTTCCAGAGGAGCAGCAAATCTGACCACGGAGCAGGAATCGAGGAGATACATCTTTATAATAATATTAATAATGATTTTTTCCCCTGTTTTTATTTTTTTTCTTATTATTTCCACCCCACGGAAAATCTGCCGATTTTTTGGGGACCGCAGAACCCACCCCGAGTCACCCCCCACCACCGGCCCTGAAAAGAGAGAAATTGGGACAATGTGTAGAGAGAGAAATTAAAAAAGAGATCAATTACTGGTGCCCCGTGGGGTGGATCTGGTGGATGAAGTCGTTCGCAGCAGCGCCTTCCCCATGTCCGGGGCTGGGATTCCTGGAAATTGGGATGATCTGGAGGAGCCTTGTGGAGATTTGCATGGAAGAAGTTGAATTTTTTAGCAGATGTCTTCAGTGGAGCTCCTGGATCTCTGGCTGGTTGGACTGGTGGGGAAGGGGGGTGCGTGCCTGGGGGAGGCTGCGTGGCTGAGGGGGGGGTACCTGCGTGGCTGGGTGTAAATCCTCTTTTTTTTTTAATGAAAAAAGGAGGAAAAAAGCCCCAAAAAGAACCAACCGAAAGTTTCTGGAAAGTTGGTTCAAATACATCCCAACCGTCCCCGTGAGGAAATGGGGATTTGAGAAGAAGACAGAAAGGCAAGCAGGAGAAAATTGAGAAAATAATAATTAAAAAAAAAAA
>VZRZ01002867.1:36003-75214 GCA_013398175.1 Climacteris rufus
TAAAAAAAAAAAAAAAAAAGAAAGACAACTTTTCATCAATGGCCTCTTTTGGATATTTCCTGTTTCTTTGTGGGTTGAGTCAGGCTCTGTCAAGTTTCCCAATCTGGTGGTAAGTTTTTTTTTTCTTTTTTTTTTTTTTTTCTCTCATTTTCATTTATTTTTCCCCTCCTCTGTTTTCTCTGCAACCCCTGCGCTTAAGATGACTTGAAATTCTCCTTTCGTTGCCACTCAGCTAAAGAGGTGGGATTGTTCCAGCGCCAGCAAGTTCTTAGAACCTGCATTTCACCTCTTTTATTTATGCATTCACTTTGTTTATTTTGACTGGGTTATACCTGATCTCTCCTTCTCCTACTGTAAAAGAGAGAGAGCGAGAGGGAGCGATCGGAAAGTTATTTTTTTTTTTTTTAAGTGCTTTGATCCTCTCCTGTGAAGAACAAAAGGCGCTGCCTGAATTAAAGAGATAATGATACAAGTTGACATGAGCATTTCAAGGTGATTTCGAGCAAGTCAGGTGGAAGGAAGGGGGGGAACGGATGAAAACTTTCGGGTGTTTTTTTTTTTTTTCCCCTTCGCTTTAAGGAATATTTAGGGGTGAAGGGGGAAAAAAAATAATAAAAACAGGGGGGGAAATGGGAAGAAAGAGAAAGGAGGTGAAGGCTCAGCAAGCTGGGATTGGGAAGGCAGAGCAGGGAGCGGCTCTGCCCCGGGACGCGGCGCTTTTGGGGGGTCGCATCTCCCTCTTTATTTTCCCCTTTCTCCGCGCCTTGCACCCTACGCCTTTAAGAGCCTTTTCTCTCTCGCTCCCCCACAAAAAAAGCAAATGGTGCTGGGCAAGGCATGTAACTGCACGATCTGCTCTAATTACCCCGCGGAGGTAATTGGGCTGGGGGAAGCCCTAGCGCGGGGAGGCTCCGCGGGCTGAGCCGGGGGCTGCCGGGGGTGGAGGGGCTCCGCGGGGCGCTGCGAATAACTCCGAAGCGCCCCCTCCCTCCCCCCAAAAACCATCCTCCTCCTCCTCATCAGCACCCTCCTAATTAATTTTTTAAGTGCGTTCAATCCTTGCTCCCCCCATCCGGTCGCGGGGCTCGGGCGGGATCCGCGGTCCCCCCCCCGGCCCGGCGGTGCAGAGGTGAGGGTGTTGAAGGCAGCAGCCTCTCCAACTATTTCAGGTATGTCTGAAAGCAGGGAATTCGTTGGGATGGGAGAAAAGCAATAAAATGCAAATGTGTGCTTGGGAAGACGGGCAGAAAGAGCACCTGGACGGGAGTCATTAAAAAGCAATCTTTTATTCCCAGCCACCATCTAACTTATAATTAGAAACTCTGCTTGCATTCCTGATTGGAGAAGGAAACGCATTCCTCCAATACCAACATAAATATTCGCTTGTCACCCGGCGAGGGGAGCGCGGCCCCGGCCCCCCGGTCCCCCCGCTGCCCGGACCCCGCTCCGCTCCCGGAGCCGCGGCACAGGCGCCTTCCCGGGAAAAAAGGCTGGGAAAGAGGAGCTGGAGAGAGGGGCAGGAGGTCTCTTCCCAAGCCGGGGCATCAGGTGTGTGCGGGGGCGGGGGGCAGCGGCGACACTCGGGGTTCGGGGTGGGTTTTTTCCCCGTCTTTCCGCGGTGCCAAGCAGCGGTTTCAGACGTTTCTCTGGCGAGGAGAAACCCCCCTTAGGCCATGGAAATGCAAAGGAGGGTTTGATTGGGGTGGGGGAGTCGCAGGAGAGGCCGGGAGCTGTTACATTGGCTGCCTAAATTCCCCCTCACCCTCCCACCCCTTTCCCTCTTTATTTGTCCTCAACCTTTCCCTCTTTATTTATCCTCAAGCGAGATATAAACCCACGGCCACCCCCGTGGCTGGAGATGGGGAATCGGGGCCCGGAGGGTGGCACAGGGGTCCCCGGGATGCACCAGTGCTCATCCCAAAAACCAGAGGGAAGTTCCCTTTCTCCTAGGCCAGGATAGCTTCTCCCAAATTTAGCAAATCCATCGTGCTGCTTTATTTTATTTTAATTTAATTTTGTTCTTTTCTTTCTTTTGTTTGTTTTGTTGTTGTTGTTGTTTTTCTTTTTGGAAGAGAGGACCAGGGATTTTTTAGTCTGGTCATGCAAGCAGCAAACATCCCATCTCAGCCACCTCTGTTTAAAGCCTCCCCTGTGTCAGCTCAGGGAGATTTGGGGGTTTACAGCAGAAAATCTGTCATTTACCACCCCCAAATTGTGCCCCCTCCCCACTAATAGTTTCTAATTAAAGCATCACCTCATCCTAAAGCACACAGGGCTGTGGATACTCACTTTGAGAAAATCTGTGCAAAAGCAGGGACTGAGAAATCATATTTTCCTGTAAATTTTGGTTAATTATTCTCCCCAAATTAGGGGAAATATAAAGTGTGTGTTTGTCAGGGGCAGCAAGTGGGAGTGTGTCTGTTGCTGTAAGTTCTGTCGAACTCTCTCAGCTTCTTTTTTGGCTGAGCTGTTAAAATTGCTGTTCCCACCCATGGCATGGGGCATCTGTTTGCATCACACCAAGCAGTGCTGGTGCACCCAGATTCCCGGGACCTTTGGAAAAACCTCAGTGGAGCAAAAGTGAAAAGATCCCCCGGAGCAGTGATGCTCCCACTTCCCATCCACATCCTCTCAGTGCTGGTGGTGGGGGGAAGGATCCCTGAGTTCCTTAGAACCAGAAAAAAATGCATTAACAGGCTGGGATAAACGAGGCTTTAAGAATAATGGTTTAAAAATAATGAAAGAAGAGGGACTGATTCCTGCTGGAAGTTTTAGGGACGTGCTGGTGTGAGTTATTGTGCCACAGTAACCCCACGGGACCTTCTCCAGTGCAGCACTGAGCTGTTCCAGCTAAAGCAGCTCCTGGTAGCAGCAACAGGCTCTTCCACACCCAGGGGGCCAGATTAAGAGCAAAAATGTGCTGGGTTTTTGGGTTTGGGATTTTTTTTTTTTTTTTATTATTAATGTTAGCGCTGTTCATTTTTTGGTTTGTTTAAAAAAAAAAAAAGAAAAAAAAGAGATTGGAATGAGTGAAGGAAGACTGAGGGAATGCAGAAGCAGAATTCAAGGGTAAGGGAGGATTAAATATAACCTGTTCCCTGTCCTGTGGGAGTCTGGGGTCCATGTGGAGTTACAGTAGCAGCACGAACAAAATTAAAACTTTTTCCAGCTGACTTACACTGCCTTGACTGACTCCACATGGCGCGGAAGAAAAACCTTTAATTTTATTTATTTTATTTTTTAATCAGTGCTAAGTGGCCTGACTTGCTCTGAACACAGCCAGTGTGCAGAAATGATTCAGAAGAGAGAAAGGTTTGATTCAGGAGGGGAAAAAAAACCCAAACCAGCAATAAAAATTAACACAGAGCTTCCGTGCTGGGAATCTTAACCTCCTGCAGTCCAGGATGCTGCTCCTAGGAAAGATGATCCCAGGAGAGGCTTTCTGGGCTGAATTAGAAATACAGGGAGACCTCTTTGCTGTGAGAGGAACTGACTGGCATCGTTTTCCCTGGGTGTGAGGCAGCCTTGGGGATGTCTGTGGATAAAACCTGTGCGTGGAGAGGGGCTGGAAGAGGAGATCTGCGAGAATGAGACAGGCACTGGCTGGGATTTGATGTGGTGGCATCTTTTTGGGAGTAATGTCTGTCCCTCCCTTGGTCCTGCTGGTGGTGGGGGGTCCCTGTGCCCTCTGCTGCTCCCACAGTGGGGTGGGGTGGGATCAGTGGGAAAGGAGAGGAGCAGTAATCACCCATGTCAGAGCAAACACAGCGTTCCTGGGGGTGCCAGGTCTTTGGAGAAGGATTTGAGGATGAGTGCTGGAGATATTTCCCTGGCTGTGGCCTGGTTTTGCTCTAATCCCCCCAGAACTGCCCACAGCAGCTCCATTGAATTGCTCATCCATGGAGGATGAAGCTGGCAAAGCTGTGATGTCCCACAGGATCCCCTTTCCGTGGGTGCTGGGGACAGGGATCTAACAGATCTTTCCACCTGTATTTTTTGCAGTTTAGGAAGTGTAAGGGCAGGGAGCAGGGTGGGAGGGAGCCTTGCCAACACCACTGGTGTTACTCCTGCAGTGCTCAGGTGCAGACCTGAGCCTGTCCCCGGCTCATGGCATCAGCACAGTAGGAGCAGGGCAGGGATGAACTCCTGGCTTCTGCTCTGCTCCAGGGCTCTCCTGGGATCTGTTTCCCTCCAGGTGGGTGGAACAGCCCTCACTTTAAAGGGAGTGAAAGCCAGGCCAGGTTCCAGCCCTCATGGGAAACCCAATCCTTCTCTTGCTGCAAACGCTGCAGAACCAAACCAAGCCCTGGCAGGCTGCACTCTTGGAATAGCAAAGCTTGGTCTGGCAGAGAGCAAGAGGTGATGATTCCTCATTAGCCAGGAGGGAGACAGAGCCCTGGAAGGTCACCCAAGGCACAGCCTGAGCTGTGTGTGCTGGCACCAGAGCTCCTGAAGCAATCTCTAGAGCTCAGAAGTATGAATTGCATCTCCCCACTTCTCTGCTCGATTGGCTGGGCTTGAGGGTTTTGACGTTTCTGAGGTGCTGGAATTCATCTCCTCCTCTCCTGCAGCAGGCTGTGGTGTTAAAGTCCATCAGCTGCAATCCCTCTGCATCCATCCCTCTCCCATCCTTGTCCCAAGGCTTGGGAGTTGCCTTTGTACATCTGTACCTGTGTCACAGCAGCATCTGACACCGCCCTGTTTTTCCAGGCAGAGAATCATCATCCAGTGATGGTTTCACTCTCAGACACCAACTCTCCCAGCAGTGTGGATTTTCTGGATGCAGGATGGGTGATTTGCACCCAAGCAGAAGTGGAGCTGGGTCAAAGGGAGGTTGCTGTGTAGGTGTGAGTGGCAAAAACCAGCTCTGGCCCGTTCCATGAGTAGGATGTTATGTGCAAAGGGGGAGGGAAATCATTTCCCATCTCCAGGTTTTGGTGGGACTGAAGACACAGATCTGATGGTGTTTGTGCTGTTCCTGGCATAGTCCAGTTGTGGAGGAGCTGCTCTGGTGAGATTAAATGACTGGACCAAGCTCACACAAGCAGTTTTTTTCACAGCAGAAACAGAATTTTGCAGGGTCTTAGTAAGAAGTCTCTGTTTCAAGCACGGGGGGGACTGGGACTCTCCTAGAGATGCTGAAGAAAATCCCTCATCTGCTCAGATTTCAGACACATTTTATTAAATTGTGTTGTCCTGCCACACAGTAATTGATTTTTTTTCTTTCCATTTTAAGAGGACTTTATTAGATAAATTAACTTGAAAACCAGCAAATTAATATTCAAAGCATTGGTTGAAAGCCTTGCATCCAACAATAATCCTTTCCTAACTAAGATAAGGAGAAGGGAATAATTTTGCTCCCCAGCCCTTTCCAGGTAAACCTGGAGGTGAAATGTGTCCTTTACGGACATGGGAACATCTTTAAGACTTCTCCCTGGAAAAACTTTTGAGCACTGACCATAGTTTGGGTTGGAAGGAACCTTTTAAAGGTCATCTGGTCCAACCTCACTGCAATGAGCAGAGACATCTTCCACCAGAGTAGCTGGAATGGGGGGAATGGGCATTGCAGTGTGTTCTGTTGGCCAAAAAAGCCTATTTTACCATTCCTTCTAAAGGGTCAGGCTGGAGGAGCCTTGATTTGTGCTGGGTGGTGTCTCCCAGGAAAGAAAAGCCAAGGATTGCTGATTGCACCAGGGGAAAAGAGGCTGAGTCACGGTGTCTCCATCCCAAATCTCTGGGATCCCGTTCCTGCCTGCATCCCACTTCCCTCCAACTCAACCCCAGCCCTGCAGCAACGCCGCTGCCTTCCCAGTCCCTGCACCAATTCCTGCATCCTTGGGAGCTTGGCGTGGGTGCAAAGCAGCACGGGGAGGAGGTTATTCCATGTTAGACCTCACGAGGAGCAAATATTTTCCCTCTGCGTGTACGGGAAGGCAGGAAAAGCCCAACAGGACAGGCAGGGGGTGATGCCCGGCTTTGCCCTTGCTCAGCGTTCCTCGAGTGCGTGATTCAAATGGCCCGGCCGCATTTCAAAGGGCTTTATTGGGCATAATGACAGCGCTGAGCCGGCGTTGCACAAGGGTGTCGCGGGGGGAATCCTGCGGGCGCTGAGTCAGGATGCTCCGTTTGGGGCTGGACAGCTGAGCTGTTCCCAGCATGGACAGATGGGTGGGACAGCTTCATCCCCAGGGCCTCCTGCCAGCAGGGATGGACCGGTCCCTCCGACATCCATGGGGAAATTCCCTTCCCGGAGCAGCGCTGCACTCCTGCTCTTGCCCTGCGTCCCCAAGAAAACCCTGTGGGGCTGAAGAGTTTAGCAGGAAAGAGGGGAGGAGGAGCGTAAGGAAGGTCTGGGGATCACGGCTGGAAAGGAGAAGGTTCCAAAGGGACACCCACTGGCTTCTGGTGATGTGGAGCTTGGTGCTTTCTGCCCAGCCAGGTGGTGGCTGGTACTGGGGTTAAACCCTCTGAAATACAGGGAAAAGGAAGGGGAAATGGCAGGGGGAGAGGAACTAGAGCACAAAGGGCTTAGTTGATGGGGATGTCAGGTTATAGGTTGGACTTGGTGATCTCAAAGTTTATTCCGTGATTTATTCTGTGGTTCTGCCTTGTCCACGTGCTCAGCCAAGGCTGGATGGGGCTGCAGCAGGAGTGTCCCCAGCCTGAAAGGTCTCACTAAATCTCTGTTTTGCTGACACCACCAGGAGCCAAAGACCCAGAGCCAAGGCAGTTCAGTGGGGCTTAATACTGACAGAAGAGGAACACTCAGGCAGGAGCCTTCCCATGGTGTAACCATCAGGGCTTTGCTGGATCAGATCTAGGGTTGGTCTTGCAGAAAAGCCACTGCTGAAACAGTCCATGCCAACAGTTTCCATCTATCCTGTGCCATTCATGGTGCTTTTCTCCTCTTCTGCCCTTTAAAAGTGGAAGGATTCGGTTTAAGCCCTGTTGTCATCTTAGCACAACACATAAAAACTCATCAGTTCCCTCCAAATTCTACTGAAACTTGCAAGAACCAAGGGGAGGGAAGGAGAACTGATACATTAACTCCCCTGTTCTGAACTCCTAACATAGGGCACGGCCTTTAAAAGCAGCCTGGAAGCCAGGGGAGAGCGTTCTGCATCACAAAGGTGTTGTTTGTCCCTCTTCCTGGTTTGTCACCTGCATATTCACAGTCCCCTTCCCATGTGGGTGTTGCTGCTACCCAGAGAGAGCTTTGCATTTGTAGAGACTTGGCCATCAAAGGAGTTCAAGGTGCCTTTGGTCTCCTCACCGCAATTCCTGTTCTGGTGTTAAACCAGTCATGCTTTGTATTGATACAGTGATAATTATTAGCAGGGATGCTGTTACCCTTTTCCAACGTGGATATTCCTTCATGCTCTGGGTGTGAAATGCTTTTCTCCTGTTGCATCTTTGCACACTCTCAGGCAGCACCAACAAGGCCACATCACCGGCCTCCCAAGGTATTCCAAGTGTCTGGGATGGTCATTTTTCCTCTTCCATGGAGTTCTGTAGGCTCAAAATGTGTTGGAGCAGGTTGGAGAAGGCTCAGAGAGTGCTTCAGGGTTTTCTTGAGCTCAGGCCATGGCAGACCCTCACATTTCCAGGCTGGCCTTGTGTCCATCACAGGTTTGGGAGCTTTCCTGATTGCCATGCACCATTCCCAGGGTTCAGTTTAAGCATGCCTCCCTGGAATGGCATCTAGTCCACAGATGAAGATGCCCAGGTTCCCATCAGGAGCCCATGCACAGCTTCTACTGCCAGGTGAGGTGCTTGGTGACAGCCTGGTTGTCCTCAGAGGCCTGGCAGGGATTGTGCACAGTCCCCTGCTGACCTGCTCCTTTCTCAGCAGCGGATGGAGGCCAGGCAGGAGAACCCCAGAGCATCTCAGCAGCACTTACTGTCTATCTGCAGGCAGCCGAGAAAGCCTCAGGGTGGGAATCCCTTTGCCCATCATGAGACTGCAATTTCCATGTCTCCATCCAAGCCAGGGGCTCTGGGCTCCTTTCCTTGAGGAGAAAGGGGCATTTTCTCATGGTGCAGTTCATGTCTCAGGTGTTTGAAGGAGGTTGACTGGTGAAATCCTCTGTGACAGTGGAGGAGTTGAGGAGACAGCTCAGAGGTACCCCTGCCAAAGTCATCCAGGTTTAGTCAGATTGTACCCACCACAAGGAATCCCCTTTGAGAGTTTGCACACTTGCCTATTTCCTAGCTGTTCAAATCCATAATTTCTCTTGTCTGGCATAATTTCACATGGCTCAAATCAAGTCTTGGACTTGTCCTCCATCGTTTTCCTGTATTTTATAAAATGTTTAGCACACAGTGGTCACCGGTGTATTGGAATGGGTGCAGCCATGGTGCTGCTATTGCAGGAACATTTGTGACATCCAGGCTGGTACTAAAAACTTCCAGACCACCCCTCTCCTCAGCAGATTCATATTTTGTCCTGTCTCAACCCTCAGCAGTTTGAGTGTTTTGCAGCTTCCTCTGTAACATATTTAATCCTGCCTCTAATCCAGGACACTCCAGAGAACAAATGCATCTTCCTCATGCTCTTATCCTCTGACAAATCCAGAGGCTCTCGCCATCCTCCAACCACACCCACAAGTCATTACCTCAAGCTTGTGATAAACTTTGTCTCAAAACTTCTTAAACAGAGAGATGAAGTGGTTTCCTTGTGGCCCTAACCCAACAGTTCTCTTGGCAGAGGGGCCCAGTCACTCTGATTAATGCAACACTTGTTTCTGCATTTCAAGAATTCCTCTGACTTTGTTTTGCTTTCAGTTCTCTGAAATCAATCCCCTTTCCCTTTTCCCAGACTGTCTCTCTTGATTTCACTTTCCAGGTTTGTATTTCCTCTACATCTCTGTTGGAAGATGGGGTTTTACAGGAAAAGTTATGCACACCCATCTTCCCAGGGAAGTTGTTATCCAACAGAATTCACTTGTGGGACGGAGCAGGGGGAGAAGGCAGAGCCCATCTCTGCTGCAGCTGAGCCTGTGAAACAAAGCCAAACTGCAGTGGGCAGAGCAGGAGCTCCCTGTGCTTCCAGAGGGGTGCACCTTGTCTAATAGAGATATTTCCTGAGGGGTGGGAAGGCAGGAATGAAACTCCTTGAACAGTTGCCAAGCCTTCCATTCAGTTTGTCCCTCTGCCCCCAGAAGAACAACAATAGAGCCTGTTGCTAGACAGTGTTGTGTGGCATGACAGAAAACAACTCTAAATCCTCTGCAGGCTGAGGGACACACTTAAGGGAGAATTCCCATTTTTTCATGAGCCTGCAGTAGCTGGGAAGAATTGGGACACTCTGGATAGGTAGGACTCCATCCAAAGCCCACTGAAGACTGAGGGAATGCCACTGGGCATCAGATAATATTTGTAGAATTTACTGGGAGACCCCCAGTTCCTTCAGAGACACAGAAATCTGGTTAATGCTCTTTTGTGGGAGATCTACGTTCGCTTTCTACCCCTCCCAGTGGGAGAATGTTCCAGAATCTTTTACAGTCAAGTTTCTTTTCGAGTTGGTGGTGAGAAATTAGATGCAGCTCATCTGACATCTGTCAGGCATTTACTTTGGGATGAGGTGAATCACATCCCAGCTGTGCCAATTTCCTAACTGTTGCCTGGAAGAGGATGCTGGATGACTGGGATAAATATACCTCCCTTTAGACAGGTCAATTTTTCCTCTGAGTGCACTCCTAAAGGCTAGGCTGGGCATGTGGAGTGCTGAAAAGGGGGTGTTTCCATTTGAAGACCCTTCCATGGGCATCTTTAGTGACCAAACTACCTTTAAAAGCCCTTCACTTGAAGTCCTGGTGTTGCTTTCCACACTTGTGGAAGAACTGAGCAAACATCCTGTGTCTCAGAAGGGCGTTTGAAGGGAATTCTTGTGAAGCATCAATTTCTTGCACATTCTGGGAACAGCCATCCAGATGAATTTGATGTGAAATGAGTTGTCTTAGTGATCCAGACCAGGAAAGCTGGATGCCACATTGATCCTGTGTATCCCAGGAATGCTGCCTCTCCTTGTGGCTGGATTTGGGATGAGGGTGACAAGTCATCCTGCAGGCTCTGAGGACAGTGTCCTTCTGTGGACAACAGACCCATGGAATCCCAGAATGGTTTGGTTTGGAAGGGACCTTAAAGATCATCCAGTTCCACCCCTTGCCACAGGCAGGGACACCTTCTCCCAGACCAGGTTGTTCAAAACCCCATCCAACATTTTGATATATTTTTTTATTGTCCTACAGTGAACGATTCAGGGCCTGGGAAGCCCAGCCCAGCCTAACCCCTTCCTTAGCTATCTCAAACAAATTATGCTGATGATTTCCAAGGCCTGGTCACACTCCCACTTGCAAACAGTGTAAATCTATAGAGAAATGAGCTGTCAGCCTGATCTCCAAGCCCTGAGAGCTGCTCTGCTGCAGCACTGGCAGAGGTGTGGTTGGGTCATCCCCAGGAAAGATTTGCTACTGGAAGTGCTCAGACAGAACAAGAGGATGAGTGGGGAAGGACAGAAGGGAAGTGCAGAGCTGCTTAGACACTTAATTCTTGCTTTATGCCTCAGACTTATTGATGGCATTGCTGCAACGTGATCAATTAGCTGACTTTATCGCGCTGCCCCTTGTCAGTGGGTTCCAGTGACTGGTCCATGAATACCCTCAGCTCATTCTGAGCGGGAGGAAAAGTGGATTAGCTCTGTTGCTTTTTTTGAAGTGCTTATTTCTTCTCACGTGCTGCAGAGAGAGCAGACTTCAAGCAGCACAGATTTAGCTGTCTAACCCTTAGACACCTGAGGTTAACTGAGACACATCCCTCTGTGGGTTTGCAAAAATAGGTATAACAGCTTCTACCACCATTAAATCCAGAAATCATCTCATCCATCCTCACGTGCTCCAGGCTGGATTAAACCTGCCTAAATCAGAATTGTGAAGAAGTCATGGATATAAGCAGTAGTTAACACTGAGTCATTGCTAGCAGGAATATCATCTGGAGATGGAAGGAGCTTACTGGATCACAGCTTTTTCCTAGCAGGATGGGTCATGGATATTAGTGGACTGATTGCAAAACCTCAAAGTCACTTGCAACAGAAGACTGAGGGCACAGAGGGAACTGGGTTTTTGCCTGGGAGAGTACATGGCCCAGACAGATGGGGCAAACAACTGAGTTGAAAGAGAATAGATAAGACACATTAGCAGAAGATTGGGAATCAGACAGGGAAATGCTAATTCAGTGGCCACTGAAACCCTTGGTGTAACTTGCCCACAGGCATATGGGAAGTCTGTGATCCAAAGGAGCAATGAGTCCATTTGTCCTGCTGACTCAATGTGTAGTCTCAGTCTCCTGGTGAATGAAAGGTTCAAGCCCAGCCTAAAACAGGGCAGTGTGTTCCCAGCACAGCTTCCTAACAGCTCCACTAACATTACACTTGTCCTGTTGGCCAGAAGAGTCACCAATTTCTGGTAAAGAAACTAATTCAGGATTTATGTAAACTGGCCTATATTTACAGCCACAGATACCATGGTGGTGTCTGCCAGCAGCTGTGTGAGTGGTGGCCCCTGATTCCCCTGACACTGTGAATAAATTGAGGAATTCTGTCCTGCAGACAGGCTCCAGAAACAGGGCAAAACAGGCTCCTGTTGGATTCTCACACACAAGAGCCCAGTTTTGGCAAGCCCTAATACCAGAAGGGTAGGACAATGTGCAAAAGCTTGACTATCTAATGAATTGCAGAGTTTGTGATTAACCAGGGGGAAAAGATAATTCAGGAGCTAAAACACATCCTTGGGACACGGGACCTCTGGTCATATTCCTGCTCTGCCCTTCACAGGCCTAAACAAATATCTGGGTGACCTAGACAGATGAGAATCAGAAAGCTGGGAAAGGAGTTTCCTACAGGCTCTGGCAGAGGCAGCTGCCCATATCCCACTCCGAGGGACAGTGTGGGGTCACTGAGCAGAGCCTGAGCAACAGGAGGAAAAGCTGGGCCAAAGTTACCTTTCACTCAATGTTTTAAATGTAAAAAAAAAAAAAGGGTGAGGATAACAGCCAGGGTAGCTGGACACAAGTGAGTCAGCATGGCAGAGACCAGGAGTGAGGAGTTTGGGGTTGTTCTCTCTGGTGTGGAGCTGTACACACACAGTGCTGACGCACAGCAGCCCTGCTGAGCTGGGCTCATCACCTCCCACCTCAGAGCTGCACATCTCAGCTGAGGGAGTCATCCAGGCTCCCGTTCCAGCCCATGAGTGAGGGCTGACACTTCCTGGCTGTGATTCACCAGCCCTATGGCTGAGGTCAATCTCTGGAGCACCCCATCTTTCTCTCTGTGGGGGATCAACAGAACCAAGATGAGCACTTGGGTGCCTGGCTCCTGGATGAGCAAAGTTAGGTCAGATGCTCTAATTCCATTGTGCCCAAATCCTTTTGCTCATCCTGCCCTCAGTGGCAGGATCCCATGGACAAGTACTTTGTATTTCTGCAAAAGTCTCTCCTCTATGGCTTCTGTGGTGTTTCAATGCTAAAGCTGATCCAGGAAAAGTGCTCTGGCAGAAGCATTCTTTGTGAAAGGATCAGACATTTGGACTGATTTTTTGTTAGTAATAGTGAGCTGCCAAGTGGAGGCCCCTTGACAGAGACCACCCTCAAAGACAATCATGATTCTCAAATCATGATTCTGAAATCACTGCAGCAGGACTCGCCAACTGCTATTATCTTCTGAGCTTCAGATTTGTATGGTCCTGCTGACCTTTCTGATAAGATCTGTATGAATTTATTCATACGCTTGTGCTGTCTGGTCCTCAAATTCCCAGACTGTTTCTGTTGCTGTGAATGAGGAAGAGTTTGGTTTATCTTAAATTTCCTTGATCTTAGAGATGTCAGGAAAGATGCCTGGGATTTCCTTTGATGCCAGAAGAATACAGTGGCATCAATATATGGAAGACTGAGGGAGCTGATGTGAACTCTGACTAAATTAAGGTCTCTATATAGGTTTTGCTGTTAAAACTGTCTGGGTGCTAAGTTAGGCATGAACTCAGCCTTAGGCACTACTATGCTAAGTTAGGCTTTATTATTAATCTTAAGAAAGAATAGATGGGGAGACCTCAGGTGTAATTTGTGTAATTTTTAGCCACATTGACGCCTTTTTCTATGAAATTCAGGCCCTTCCAAAGTGTTTTTATGCAGACCCATGATTTCTTCTGCAAAGGGACTGATGTCCTTCGGGTCCCAGAGGGGGACCCAGGCTGGGGGCAAGAAGGGGCTCATGGAAGGGCTCTCAGATCCACTGCTGCTCTAATCCATCTCTTAGAACTGGTTTCTACATGATCCCAGGCTTAAACAATGCTGCTGCCTCTTTGTCCCCACAATGACATTTAAACCTCTTCGCCCAATGAGCTTCATTTGGAGGTTCTCAGAAACATTAGATATCCACAAATCTCACAAAAATGGGCAGTTCACTGGGGTAGAGATGTGAGCAGTGCCCTCCCAGGGGCTGCAGGGTTGTGAGCATTTGTGTGTGTGTGTGCGTGCAATGTTCCCTGTTGTCATCCTAAATCCAGACAAAAGGACAGAGGAGTGAGTGCCCACAGAATAATTCCTGGCTCTTTTTTTGTTTTTTTTCTATTCACCTTCTGTTTCACAGAATTACAGAATCACAGAAGGTTTGGGTTGGAAGGGACTTTTAAGGCCATCCAGTTCCAACCCCCCTGTGATGGTCAGGGATGTCATTTCCTGCTTCAGGTTGCTCAGGACCCTGTCCAACTTGACTTTGGACACTTCCAGGGATGGGGCATCCACAACCTGATCCAGTGCTTCATCACCCTCTGAGTAAAGAACTTCTTCCCAAAATCTTGTTTAAACCTCTCCTCATTTAGTTAAAACCCTTCCCCTTTTCTTTTCCCTATCTGCCCATGTGAAAAATCCCTCTCTCTATTATTTTATAAAATCCCTTAATTACTGGAAGGCCACAATGAGGTCCATCCCACTCCTGCAGGCTGAAAAATCCCAGTTCTTTCAGCCTGTCTTTGTAGGACAATTGCTCCAGCCCTGTGATCATCAGAGGGTTTCTTCCCCCATCCTTCTGCGATGTGATTTGTGGGAGGAAGGAGAACATGGAGCAAGTGGGCTGTGCCATGAATCTCTTCATTGCTTTGTGTGGCTGAGGTAGGGATGAAGTGAAGGAAACTTCTCGTTAGGCTCAAGGGGGATGAAGGACTCAGCGCTTTGGAGGTCTGTGCTTCCCAGTCTCAGCTGGGTGTCACCCACTTTCCTGGTGGATTGGTGCTAGCAGATTGTCTTTTGTCCCAGAAACATCCAGTGAACTTCTTTGAGGATTCTTTGGGAAGAAATATTTATTAAATGCACATTTAATACATATCAATATATATATGCATAGAGAGGTAGGTGCATATATCCCTCTTCTCAGCTTTAGCTTCTGCTCCTTTGAGCTGGAACTCAAAGAAAATCTTCCTTTGACTGTAACAGACTTTGGGACAATCTATTTGTCCTGTGCCTTGGACTCTGACATCCTTTAGGAACCTACAAGTTGCTTCATACCTTGAGTCAGGGCCAGGAAAGCGCTGCTTTGGAGCAACTCCTTTGTCTCGTGTCTTAAGACTCCGAGCTCCTTTAGGTCTTGATCCTACCCATTGCTTCATACCTTGAATCCAGGCCAGGAAAATGCTGTGTTTGCTTTGTGTTTATCCTTAAATACCTGGGCAGTTCTGTTCATTTTCTGTGTGCAGGCACCGAGCTGGGTCGCACAGGTTGAGATCAAGCCTGGGAGCAGGGAGAGTCTTTCCTGTGCTGGGCTGATGCACAGCACATTATTATACATGCTATCAGGGACATACAGTAATAATGTATGGAAATTACAGGCATATCTCAGTCCCATCTCCTATCCCAGTGCAGCAGAGAGAAGGAGCCCAGTTAAGGCTTGTACATATCTGACAACATGCAGCAAAACTTGGCTTGGAGCTGGATGGGGTTTTGGGGCATGCAAAGGCAGAATTGCAGAACTTCGGTGTGTATCCTTCAGAACTCACAAAATCCATCCATACACCACGTATCCTGCTTTGCACTCAGGTCTTGGGTATGATGGATGTTGAGAGCTCTGAGCTCCAGAGGCTCCTGGCGGAGTCCCCGGTGTTGGCCAAGCCTCAATCAATGTGAATAATTGATTTGGTAGTTCTGGGGAACAGCATAATTCGCTGGCGAGAGCGTGCTGCTGAGATTTGGGAAACTTGGGTTGGAAACCCTGCCCCAAATCAAGCAGAGGAAACTTGTGAAGCTCATTTTCCCATACCAGGGGTAAGTGCCATAACCACCAAGTTGCTGACTCTGAGCATAAAGGGGACATTGCGTCCTCGAACTTCACTTTGGGAATGGCACCTTAGGGGATGGGCACCTGAACAAATTACCACGAGGTAAGTTAGGGTGTGAACTCATAAGATGCCAGTTTTTCTGTGGTAACTGCCCGTGTGAATGCTCTTTCCCTGCAATAAACACGAGATGGTTCATATTTACCAGGGGGTAAGAACGTTCACATGGGTGTTCACATGGCTCACACCCTGGTTTGACTCCCAGTAACTTGGGCCTGTGCCTCTAACCTCAGTACCCTTGAAAAGCCACCCCGAAAAATAAAAATCAAACTCCTCTGCTTTACATAAACCACATTGTTGCCATTTCTACATTTCAAATTATAATTATTTCAGTGCATTTTTTGGTTTGCCAGAAAGGATTTGCTGAGATTGACTCCACTGCACTGTTTTGGCAGAGAGCCTGAGGTCCTTGAGGTGGCCAGGGTCAGCCAACATGGGCAGATAATCCACAGACTCCACACAAGCTTTGCTTGCCTCATAGTCAGAGGCCTTCTGGGCACTGACAGAAAATTAATATTCCTGTTTCTCACAGCCAGCTCCCAAGCCCTGAAGAGATTTAAACATGTGGAGATATGAAGTCAGGCACATAAAATGCTCTTCAGCCATTGGAGAAAGGGTGGTGTGGTTGTGGGATGAGCAGTGCTCCCAGGTTGCCTTGAGGTCACCAGATGCTTTTCCATGTGGGAAATGGCCACGAAGGAAGGTAGAAGTTCTGAAGGAAAGACTTTGATTCCATTGGTTAGAGTAGTGGGCTGTGTTTTCCAGGGCTGCAGAGACAGAAGCCTTGTCTGGGAGCAGGCTGAGCACAACTGTGCATGAGCCCGAGGACAGAACAGAACAGAACAGGGAAAATGCCTTTAAAATTTTCCAAGAACTGGACTGAATGTTCCAGTCAAAAAAAAATACCCAAAAAGCCAACAACCCACTTGCTCACAGGCTGGGACTTTGTCTCCTGATGATCCCAAAGGCTGGCTGACTCAAGGTATCTCAGGCATCTCCTTTCAAGTTAGATGGGGAATATTCAACTGATCCTCGAGGAAGTGTTCCACCAACTTGGAGCAACTGTTTTGAAAGCAGGATTTTCTTGGGATGCCTGAGCACAGCTTCTGTCCCCAAGCATACAAGTTGTTGTATCTTTACTCTGGTGGGTGACAGAACCTTCCCTAACAGACCTCTGGACTGAATTCACTCATGTAATTTTAGCCGTGTAATGCTCAGCTATCTGAGCCAACCATCTTAGAAAGCTGGGCACCCTCTGAGGGCGATTCATCCTTCCTGAGATTGGAATCTTTCTAGTGGATGTGGTGAATCACTGTCTGGAGTTGCCTATCTTTCTCCATCCACTCTAGAAACAGCCTAAACACCTCCCTTTTAGACAGGTAAAGTTGGGAGGAATGACTGAGTGCCTGAACACCCCGCAAATATCATTGATGTGATGCCAGTTGGTGTCTGGAAGGATTTGATCCCTATTTTAAGAGAGGCTGATGAGAAATCCCAAGTGTTTGTCAGGTTCTTGACCTTCCTTGTTGATTTTGCCTGGAGAAAAGGGGTGAAGGACCCAAATCTCTGGTGCAACCAAGAAAACTCTTCCAAATTAAACACAATATTTTTCAATAGATTGTTTCCAGGCAATATTTACAGAGTTATGGCAAATATTCAGGAACCATGGAACCATAGAATGGGTTTAGTTGGAAGGCACCTGAAAGACCATTTTGTTCCAACCCCCTGCCATGGGTAGGGACATCTTCCACCCTCCCAGGTTGCTCCAAGCCCCATCCAACCTAGCCTTGGACACTTCCAGGGATCCAGGGGCAGCCACAGCTTCTCTGGGCAACCTGTGCCAAGGCCTCTCCACCCTCCCAGGGAATAATTCCTCCCTCATATCCAATCTAAATCTCTTCTCTTTTAGTTTAAAACCGTGCTTAGAGGTGATTTAAAACCCTCTCCCTCTGAACTCGCAGTTGGGTATTTTTTGTGTGTGTCTGTGGCTCAGGAGAAGGATACAATTCATCATAGCAAGCTTTTGTTACCCAAAAATTAAACATCCAGTTTATAGCTTCCATGTAGACTCCTTTTTCGGGGACTAACTCCCCCAGAAGGCAATTCAGCCCCACCTGTTCTAGACATCAATCTCAGGACAGAGCAAGTTGTTCTTCTGTGGCCCTGATGTTTCTGTTATGAGGTCAGACAGGGTTGAGGTGATATCATTAACTGGAGAGATTAGATGAACTCCACTGAGCATTGGTTTCTGCCATGAGCACGTGTGAAATTCCAGTCCTGGTGAATCCAGAGGGTTTTCTTTTTTTTTTTTTTTTTTCCCAAATCTGTTGAAGTCCTGCAGCCTTGAGAACCTGTTTAAGGCTGGAATGGTGTGAACTGGCACAGCTCCATAGCCTGGAGGATGGGGACAGCAGGTGACAAATGTCACACTAATGATATTACAGTGCAGAGGTGAACCCTGGGCTCATTGTGGCTGAGGAAGCTGAGGGAGCTGCTTGCACAGTGCCATGGCTTGAGAAGTTTGCTAGTATCTACACGTCCTCCCAAAATCTAATTGTGCTAATCCTCCAGCAACCCTGACTCCAGGGAAGCTTCTAACCACACTCTGGAAGCTTCCTTCTTGCTCTGCTTTGCTGCAAACCTCTCCAGTGAGAAAGTGTCCATCTCCAGACTGATTTCATAAGAGCAAACCTCGGTGTCTCTTTAGGCTTCTGTGGATGTGCATTCAGAGGAGGCAGCCTGGAAGCAGGGAGATTTCCTCAGAATATCCTGAGCAAATGAGGGATGTCACCACAGCTCCTGTGGCTTTGCAGAGTGTGGGTCTGGTCTCCAGGGACCTCCAAAGTTCCATGGCAATTTAATTTTTATTATGATTGTTCCATTCTTACCATTATGACAAAAGCGATTGCAATTGAGTTTCTAAGTTAACACCAAGTTTCAGCTCTGCATAATTTAAACAGAATGGACCTCATTTTTCTCTAATTGAAACATCCATCTGCTTTCCTGTAACTCCACACCTTTCCCTTTGCTTTCTTGTTCTTTGCATCATGTTTTCCCTAGGATTGAAGGAATTCCTTTATTTGTTGGTGCAGTGCAATCCATGCCTCACTTAGGAAGTCAGAGAGAATGGTGGGAGTAGCAAGATCAACACTTTAGCATAACACAGATCCTTATTTCCAAGACTTTCTTGTTAATACTGAGAGCTTGATCCCAGAAGTAACTGGGGTCCCCTGCAGTCCTGCATAGATAAGGTTTAGTTGTCAAATATTCTGTGTACACTGGATTCAATGAAGGCAGAATTAACTCTGTTGGACATTTTTGTATCCGTACATCCATATGTGTATGTCTCAGACTGTGAACTGAGTCCCATCCCAGCGAATTCCAGCATTAGTGATTGATAGTTTGACCCTTTTGAAAGGATGTAAAGATCTGTGGGCTCATTTTTTAGGATGGCGAAATTATGATTCCACCACATTTTCCTCTACTCACCCAAACAAATTGGGCTGAAATGCATTTTTGGTAAGAGCTGTCTTCTAGAAGCTGTCACCATGGTGGGAGAATCCATCCTTCCTCCTGATGGATTTGGTCAGTTGGGGATTCATCAGCTTCACCATACTGCAGGTCTACTTCTGAGCTGAGTTTGACTGGTTTCAGTGAACCACCACTGGTTCCCATTTCACTTCCATGCTGGAAAAAACCCTTCATATAATCTAAGTATCTGGTTGGGAGTTTGTCATTTCAAGAGCACTGGGAGTAAATAATTTCAAGAGTGTCCTATGGACCCTATGGATCATTGGAAGTCTGGGAACAAAGGCTGTTGGGGTGAGCAGGACTCTGCTTATGGTCATAATGATTCTGATCACGTTCATCTTGGCAACAGACAGCACAGGTGGGATGGGAGAGTAAAATTCTCATTGTCTCTCTTGAAAATTTTCTCTTCTAACAAGAAAGAGGTTGAGTTTGTGACTTAGAACTGACAGGACTGTCGTGGTACCTCTGGCTAAGGACCTTTGGTGGCATTAATTTGTTGTTTCCTGCCTCAGAAGCAAGAGTACTATTAACCTGCCTAAAACTTAATTTATTTGTGAGAAATCAATGCCTTGTGTTATTTTCTATTAGGCATGACTCTGTTACAAGGGGTGCTGGCTGCCTCTAGTGAGACAGATTTGCTGCTCTTTGATACAAGCAGCTCTTAATGTTTTCAGCTGGAAAAAGATAAGGGAATTTAGGGGTTTCTTTATTGTTACAACTGTTGTATTTATACAAAATGGAAGGGTTTGGAGCAACTCTGATGTCCACCACATCATATCACCTCCCAGCACGGAGGGGCATGGCTGTGACCTCTCCCTCTCCTTAACACAACTTTTAGCCAATTTTGTACTGCCCGAGGCTTTAGGAGAAATTAGAATCCAGGTCTAAGGGTTTGCCTGTGAGTGGAAGCTCTAGCAAATTAAACTCCTGATCAAGTTTCTGCGGTGCAACAAGTTACCACACATCAGCTGACCCTTGGTACCTGTCTGTGCGCTCTCGGCTCGCCTGCAGCGAGTGAGGTAATTAGACTTTGCTTACCCACAATAAAAAAGGGTTAATTTAAATCACATTCGCCAGCATTTGCTGTAGGCTAGGGATTCACATATGTAGGATTGCTGTGGGTCAACTAGCACTAGGTGGTAATTTGAGCTCCACTTGCTTGACCATGAGACTGAGCCCTAAGTGGAGATGGGGATTTAGCGTGCGGTGGTGTCTGAGCACTGGTTCCTTCAGGACATGCTCCAGGACATCCTTGTTCAGACATCTGCAACAGAGACATCTTTCTCTGTCTCCTTTGTGGTCGATAAGGAGGAGAAATGGGTGATTAGAGTGAGACATGTTTCTCACCCTGAAGATGTTAAAAAAAAGTGAAGTGAAAACACATTGAACTGTGCCCTCAGATGGTGTTTCTCAATTCTCTTAATTGCTGAGAGGGAAATCTGGATGAGTTGCTTGGATGGAGACCACTTAATGCCTACCAGGTGTCATCAGCTGAACACATGGATCCCACCTCCTGTTACAGTTTTGTCAATCAATTTAGTCAGAGATGATGAAAGTCTAGTGCCATCCAAGGAGCATCCACCCACCTCCCTGCAAGGGAGATCTCCCAAATATCCTCCAGAAGGACCTGCCAACCCCAGATATCTCAGAAACTGTGCTAAATAAGGAGCAACTTTCAAAAAAGAATGAGTTACTTTGAGGCATTCTGGTGTAGATTATTCAAATGCATGTGCTGTTGACTTTTTGTATTTCAGGGTTTGTGAGGAATAGGTAGGAATATACTTCCAGTCCTGTTGCTCTGCAGTGGTGTCCCATGTAGGTAAATCATTAGAGATTTCTATATGTTTTATAGGTGTTTACAATGACTCAGAGAACTGGAAATTCTCTGCAGGGTGCAATTCCTGCCTTCATGTGAGCCAAAATCATAGAACTGGTCAAATTCCAAGGTACTGAGTGCACAGGAGATGAATGAAGAGGCTTTGAGCTGTAGAAATAATGACCCAAGCTTTTATTTACTGCTTTAAATTGCTATCTTTCAATAGCCTGTACAATGCTGCAAATTTCCTTTCCCTAAGATAACCCTTTCCAGTTTTCCCTTCACTATCACAGATAGCCCTTTCCATAATCTCACTTTCGTGAGATTTCTTGTACAATGTCTTGTACAATTCTAAGCAAGGAAAAGAAGAACTTCAGACCTGTGCAAACAATGAATTTCCAAACTGAACAGTGCTAGCCCTCTCTGAGAGGGCTGAAAAATATGAAAGAAAAATATGAAAGAAAAAATTTGATACATTTGGCTAAACGTAGGTGTCCAAAGCCATTTGAGATTTCCATGGGGTCCATGTGCTGCTCCAGAAGGATACAGCTCCCCCAAAGGTCACCCTTGTACAGGGGGTATCATGTGGCAATATTTAGGAAATATTTTGGTAACTGGATTGATTCCTGGGCTTCAGATCTGGATTTTTCATTTGGTTTTCTATGCTATCAGTGCCCACAGAGTGATCCAGGTGGCGATTTCAGGTTCCCAGTAGCTGTGCACGCAGGGGTGTGCAGTGCCATTCAGGATGCTTTCTGCCACCTGAGGAATCCACATGCTTTGGGGAGGCAGGCTGGAGCCAGGTGGATGCTGGAAAGCACCTCAAATGGTACTCAACACACCTATGCTCCAGCAATTGAATTCCACACGGAGAATTCAACATGTGATAAACTAAGGGAAGAAAAAAAATCCAGGGAATTTCAAGCAGGCACATACAATTTCTCACAAAAGGCAGCGGTTGGGAGGGTTGCTTTGGAAAGTGGTGTTATGTAAAGTAAGGTCAGCTAAATTATGTGCAGCAATGAACATTTATCCTGGAAATAATGGGAATGATGGCTCAGAGCTCTGTTTGCCTGGCCATGGAGCTCTTGACCAGCACAGGAAGCTGTTGATCATGGAGACAGTGGGATGAAATACAGAATCAGAGAATCATGGAATGTTAAGGAGCTGAAATGCACCTTAAGGATCATCCAGTCCCAATTCCCTCTGCCTTGGGCACAAACACCTCCCACTAGACCAGGTTGCTCAAGTCCTTTCCAGCCTATCCTTGATCACTTCCAGGGATGGGGCAGCCACAGCTTCTCTGGGCAACCTGAAAATATGAAAGAAAAAAAAAAATTAACCATCCTCCTGTGCTTTGGTTCAGCTAATTTGGATCAGGTTGAGCCAATGTTCAGGGAAGTGGAAGTTCACTTTGATGTGTGGAGATGAAGGAAGACCACAGTTTCCATTCACTGGTAGCCTACTACCAGTCACCAATTTCAAATTGCCTTTAAGTAGTTTTCACTTTCAAGAGCAATCGAGTAGTACTGATTTAGATCTGGGTCTGATTATTGTTGAAGAAGAAAATTAAGATGTTTGTCTTACCTAGAAGGATAAGTTGTGGCGTTACACAGGATAATCTTCAATTTACCACCAGAGCAGCTGCACTAAAGACAGGCGGGTTATCAAAGCACTCGACTTCCTTTGTGATAAAAAAATGCATCATCTTCAGATGACTGATTGCAATAGAGTTGCTGTGGCTTGACACGTTCCCAGCCCTCAGCAGCACTGCAACACCTGTGCATGACCTCAACTTAATCCAATGTCAAGGGCAAAGGAAGAGATTTAAGCCTCCCTGTCTTGATGGAGGCTCGGAGCGCACGCATGGACAGTTGCAGCAGCTCTGCTGGCAGGCAGCAACTTGTGAATTACTTGATCTCATTCATTGTGTGCCAATACCTTGCTTCTCGTCACCTTGGTGAGTAAACAGAGGGAGGCAGAGCCCCGGCCTCCCCGTGTATGAAAAGCGTTGCCACGCCAACGCGCACAACTCCACACGGATGCGCGGGAAGGGATCGGCTGTGCACAGGCACGCACCCCTCAGCCTGAGTGTGAAATGAGAGGTGACAGGCGAAGAGAGCCCTCACTGAGCCCGGGGATGGAGCTGATGGGCTGATACAGCTCCGCAGAGAGCGCACCTGGCCTGCTGTGTTCCATCCCCTGCTCGTGCCAGGGCGGTATTGACAAACTGGAGGCTCTTCAAAGAGCCAGAGGGCTGGAAGGACTGATGCTGATGTGCAAAGATTAGCAAGTACTAATCTGGGCCAAAGAATGATAGGATAATAGCTCTCAAACTTTGTCAGGTGGATATAGTAAAGGAAAGCAAGGAGGGATCATTCCACAGGGTACCAGCAGGCATAACTAGGAGAAGGAAAGAAAGTGGGATAGCAGTCAAATATCACAGAAAACAACTTGCCTGGATGCCTTAGAATGTCAGAGTGTAGAGGAGTGATGTTAAAATGATGGAAGTGTCATCATTTGGTTTATCCAACATGATCCCAGGCAGGACCATGGGAATGTGTGATGGAGGTGTCTATTTTATGGCTGGGTGGAAACAAAGGAGTGACATTTTACTGGAATTCAGTCAGGGTTTATCTTCAGCTGGAGCGAAACTCCAGAGCTGCCCTGACTTTGGTGAAGCTGTTGCAGAATCCAAAGGCATAGAAGAGGCAATGGAAGAGCTGGAATTCAGGCTGTGACTGTATGGACTCTCCAGGCATTTATCTGTGCCTCAGCCCCAGGGCTTGGGCATTCACTTATTTAGATATAAAATGGTGAAATTGCCAATTTGTGACTTTGTGTATCAGGGATAACACACTGTAAAATCATAATTTCCCACTGACTTCGATAGTTTGCTCAGACCATATTTGAGTTCCTTCACACTCTTCATCATGAAACTTATCTTCTAACCTGATCAGTAGCTGTATTCAGTGCCCACAACATCCTTCCCTCTAATTTGGAGAGGTATGGATTTGATGGGTGGACTGTTTAGTGGTGAGGGGTTGGTTGGGTGGTCACACCCAGAGGGTAGTGGTCAGTGGCTCAATGTCCATGTGGAGGTCAGTGACCCTCGGGGTCCCTCAGGGGTCTGTGTTGTGTCCAGTGCTGTTTGGTTCCTTTATCAGTGACCTGGACAGTGGGATTGAGGGAACTCTCAGCAAGGCTGCACACAACACCAAGATGAGTGGTGCAGGTGGCACAAAGGAGGGAAAGGATGACATCACAGGAACCTGGACAAGCTCCAGAGGTGGCCCATGGAATCCTCTTGAGGTTCAACAAGGCCAGTGCAAGTTCCTAGACCCTGACAACTCTCAGGATCCATCCAGGCTGGGGGATGAAGGGATTGAGAGCAGCTCTGGGGAGAGGGACTTGCAGGTGCTGGTGGGTGAGAGGTTGGGCATTCCCTGGCCATGTGCACTGGCAGCCCAGAAATTCAGTTGTGTCCTGGGCTGCATCCCCACAGTGTGAACAGCAGGTGAGAGAGGTGATGCTTCCTCCCTGCTCTGCCTTTTTGAGCCCACTCCTGGAATGCTGCATCCAGCTCTGGAGTCCTCAGCATGAGAGCAGGTCCAGAAGAGGCCACAGAAATGATGAGAGGGCTGGAGCACCTCTGTCTGGAGACAGGGTGGGAGAGTTGGGATTGCCCAGTCTGGAGAAAAGCAGGCTCTGGGGAGGTCTTGGAGTACCTTCCAGTCCTGAAAGGTGGGAACAAACCTTTTAGCAGGACCTGCTGTGATAGGACAAGGGGAAATGGTTTTAGACTAACAGAGTGTTGATTCAGACTGGATTTGAGGAGTAAATTTTTTATGGTGAGGGTGGTGAGGCACTGGCACAGGTTGCCCAAAGACGTGGATGCCCCATCCCTGGGATTATTCAGAGTCAGGTTGGAGAGGGCTCTGAACAACCCCATGTGGTTGAAGATGTCCCTGGTCATGGCAGGGGGGTTGGACTAGAGGAGCTTTAAAGGCCCCTTCCAACCCAAATCATTCTGTGATTCCACAAATGGGAATTTTCTCACTTAGGTTGTCATACCTGAGATATGGTTGAGTTGCTGCCTGAAAATACTTTTCCTTTCATCAAATCTGGTAGGAACTCTATGAATAGGTCAGACTACATTTAGGAAACTGCACTTTAGATGGTTTCTATTTGGTGAGATGGGTCCTACCTGAGCTGCAGATGAGCTTTTGAGAAGCTCCTGAGTGCACGAGAACAGGTAATTACTTTTCAGAGTCCCTAATCTAAGGTCAATGCTTTATTTTAGATTTTCCTAAGTGAAGATGAAGTGGAGAATTGATCTCTTGCCACTTGCTGGAGTAGGACACAGATATTCCCCTCCTTTGGACACACCCTCCGTGTGTGAGGTGGTCATTTCTCAACTCCCCATTATTAAAGGGTGTGAAAAGGCTGTACTTGCAAGAGATGTAAAACAACTCTCAGGATCAGCACTATTTAAGGGCTGTGCTACTTCTCCCTTTAACACCCTGCTGATAAGCAACCAGCATGTTCAGTAATCAGAGCTTTGGTGTTTAAGAAGAGGCTCCTCACAGAACACGTGAAATGCCCAAAAAATGCCCATATATGGGGAAAAGAGTCAGGGCTTATTGACTGATTTGACAAGATACTGATAGAAGAAGGGCTTATGGAACTGGCAAACTAATTTTTGGGGTTCCCGAGAGTGTGGTGAAATCCCAGTGTGCTCTTAGCTGCGGAGTTGCCTTCAGATCACTCTGCAAATGCAGCTGGGAGGAAGGAGGAAGGGTTTTGTCATCGCAGCCAAGGTGGGGTTCGTATCTTTAGGGACCGACTGGCTGCTAAACGCTGAGTCCTGGTTTTCTGAAAGTCCAGGGGTGCTCCTGTTTGACCCCAGCTGAGGACTTGTCTTCCCTCAGAGCTGATAGAGATCACTGGATTCCAGCAGCGTTATCATGGTACGTTATGTACTGCTCCAAAATGCCTTGGGATTAGATTTGTACAGAAAGGACAGAGTCGGGATGAATTATGTCTGTGGTGAGTTCCTTCCAGCTGAGACAAGCTCAGGAGCAGAATCTCACCCTCCCCATCCAGCTGGCAGTGAAATACACCCAGAGATCCTTTCCACTCCTTCTCCCAGCCCTGGCTGGACTTCGTGGCTCATTGCACGGAGACCCCCATGGTCCTTAGGCAGTAACTCCATTAGCTGAGTCAAAAAATGGAGCCTCCACCCCGTTGGCCGAGCTGTGCTGAACTTGTCTCAGCTGGAAGTCACTGTTTGCATATTTTCCCATAGCTACTGAAATATGTTTGATTCCAGGCTGAGGTGTGACATGCAGCTTCCTAGCTCCTAGATGAAAGTTCGCCTGGTGGATTTGGATTGTCTCCCAGGCGTTGAATTATCCAAGATGCACACTTTTCTTCACCTTCATGGTGTGGTATCCCAGGACTGTGGGTGCACAAGGAGCTAAGATCTCAGGGCACCCAACATCTGGGGCTGAAGCAATCCTTTTGCTCAGTATTGACCCGATGGAACTGGCCCAGTGCCTCCTCTCACAGCCCGAGGTACAGTGTCAGGCACATGGCAGGAATTCTGCCATGCAGCAGCATTCCCCAGATTCCTGGGTCATTAAACAGCTCCAAGAAGCTCCAAGGTTATTATCAATTATGCTGGTATCTAGATTAGTCCCTGCTCTGCCACCTTATCAGCAGCAGAGCCATAAAGTTGGCCTTTGTGATGCTTATCTCCCCACTTTGATCAAATCCCGAATCTTGGTTGCGCACTAAGTTGATCTCATCTGCACCTCGTGGGCACCCAAGAGCTGCCAGAAGCTCTGCACGGAGCTCAGGGTGTAAAAGGATGACCAGGATCCTGATTCACTTTATCCAAAGCCCTCTGAAGCCAATTCTTTCCAGGAAACCACTGATTTCACTCAAAGCACATTGAAGGGATGTAAATACAATGAAGGGAACACACAAAATGCTTTTTGATTTCCATTCTCCAGGAGCTGAGCTTCAGGAGAGGACAGCCTGTTCTCCAAAGGAACAGCCTGAGCACGTGATTCTTTATCTGTCTCTGTGCAAAAGAGGAGAAATAGCAGAAAAGGCGACTTGAAGACTGATATTCTCAAAAATTAGAGGTTTGATTTGGCTGCACCAGTGGTTTCTTGTCACATATCCTAAAAAAAACCCCACAAACAGAAGCTCCCCAGTGGTTTTAGAGCAGCTGATAAAACTAGACACTAAGAGTGTACAGGCCACATGCAGCAGTGGTTGAATGCAAAAGTTTAAAGTGAATATGAGGGCTCAGGGGTCTAATCTGGGCCAGGTCTGTGTGATTCTCCTGAAGGCTGCTCAGGAGTTTTGCCTTCAGCTCTGTGAGTACCAAATCTTAGACAACCATGGGCTGGGTCTTCCTTGTGTTCATCTGAGCTTCCTCCTTGTGCTTTGTCCTGGATTTTTCCTGTTGGCCATCATTCAAGGAGATGCTGAAATTGAAAGAATAGGTGAAAACACGTTAAACGTATACATTGTTCAAAGACACAAGTGTGTCACCTCCCTGCTCTCATTCCCTAACTCAGCTGTGGTTTAGGATTCCCTTCAAGTCAGCTCCATCCAGCTGCAGAGGCAGAGGCTTCCTGGAGGTCTCTTTATTGGAAATGTCTTACTCTTGAATAGATTTTGGATCAGGCTGTGGATCCAGCCTTCCATCTACTGCAGATACATGGTATGCCTAACTTTTTCTACTACTGCTAAAGCATCCCTATAGATCTTTGTCAATTTAGCAACTGATACGAATAAATAATACCCTCAGTAAACAAGTTTTGAATGAAATCCCTTAGTGGATAATTATGGTTGGCAAAGTAGAGCTGAACACAGATTTATTGGAAGTTTTACCTGAGAGGAGTTTTGTTGATTTTGGTTCATGTTAATCTATATATTTACTAAAATTCTTGGAGATTTCCATATTTTTAAATTATGGAAGTCTTAAAACACTTTGAGCAGCAATTTCTTCAGAGTGGGGTCCAATGTTACAGCATCTAACACAGGGAAACCTGGGTCATGCGTGGGATTACTCATTTTCCCTGCATTAAATATAATCCTTGTGAAAACTTTGCTTGAGCCAAACACTTAACCACATGTTTAAGCACGTGGGGCATCCTGTCCTTTCATACTTGCTTGTGTCTCAGTGATCCATTACTCAGCTGGGCCATTGGGTAAATCAGGAACAAATGGAGTTGACCCAAGAGGGAGAAAAGGAAATTTCCAGCTTCTCACCACCTGCCCTATTTAGTAAATTGAGTTGGAAGGTTGAAAACAAAACAAAAAACAGTGATCAGACAAGGCTTGAGTGGAAATGAATCGAACAACGGCATTTGGTGTTGTTCCAAAGATTAAAAGGAGAAAAATTATGGATGAGGTGGAGGGATTCCTACACAGAAATAGAAGTGAAGCCTCCCTCACCCCAAATAATGTTTATAGGTGCTACAGTGACTTGGAAGTCAGGTTTTCATGACCACTGACAAAGAGCTGGTTAAGGCAGAGACAGGATGTGCATCTTTGCAGCCCTGCTAAAGAATATACACCCAGTGATCCATCAGCAGTTTATCTCCAAAATACAGCTCATTCATTAATAATCCATCACCTACGTGTCAACAGGCCTTGTCCTTATTTCCCTAATGGAATGGCTGTTTCCATGAATGTGTATGGTGATATTATTCCCACTTCATAGGTGGGAAATTGAGGCAAACCAAAAGGCTCCAAGGCCACAGGGAATCTTTTGTGCAGGGAGCCCACAGTCCCATGCTCACACCTTCATAACTACACCATCTTCTCTCCTAATTAAAGTTAATTATTGATATAATTGATCCATGTGCTCACTGGAAGGATTATTATCTCAAATCTAATGTCAGTTCCAGTGTGGGACAGTTTCATAACCCACTCAGTCTCTCAGTGCTGAAGGTTCTCCATCTCAAAGAAGAGGGCAGGGGATTTTTGTTACTCAGTGCTCGTGAAGTTCCTAAGGGTGCTTAATCCCGAGTTGCAAGCCTGAAATTATCACTCTTAGGGTAAAACATAAAAAAAAAAAAAAATCTGAGGAAAATCTGCTACAGTTCTGATTGGCAGTGTTTGATGATTAAAAACATGATTCATCCAAAAACAACCCACGCCTTTCAGTCTCTTCCCAGAGCTCTGGCGCCAACCAAATTCTGGGTACCCAAGAGACATTTCTGTCCTGTCACAGCAAGCAGCATCGGAATTGCAGCAAGGCAATCCCTTCCCTGGTGCTGGCACAGGGTGTCTTTCACAACGATGACCCGAAGTGAGTGAGTATCACTTACAGGAAAGTCCTGGGTGCAAAAGGCTTTCCTGAGCAGGATGCTGCTGGACAATGGAATGCAAGGGCCCGGGCTCAGATGTTCCCAAGCAGCGTTTTTAGTTGAAGACCTTTGCTGATAAGTGATTAGATGCTCTCAACAAAAAGATGGTGCTAAAAGGATCAAGGAGGAAAGTCGGTGCTGAGTGGGAGCAATTTGCTGGTGAGAATCAACATCCTTATTCCTGTAAGGCTGGAGAAGGCTGGTAATTTCAAGGCATAAATCCCTTTGAGGCTTGCCACATCCTGGTTTCAGCCAACGCTGGGATGGGTTAAAAGCAGGAGGGGCAGCATTGTAAAGCCATGATCTTATCCAAGTCTCATCCAAGTTGCTATTTATATGGTTGTAGATATATTACATCCCATTGTCTAAGGCAGAACTTGGTACTCAGCCCTTTGAGGGCTTGTGGTGAATGCTCCTCTGATCAGAGAATTTTACAGCACTCGGTGATAGGGGACTTTATGGCCTGGAGTCCTGGATCATCTCGGGCCTGATCGTGTTAGATTCCTGCCCTAAAACAATGAGGAGGCTGAGTCACTACTTGGGTGGGAAACCTTCAAGGAATCTTGGTATGATTCTGTATCTTCAGGACCATTAGGACCATGAGAGCTACACCTGGTCACTCCTTTGTCAGGTCTAACAACCCCTGTTTGAGTTAGAGCATTTGGAAAGCTGTTCCTGGTGGCATTTCCTAAGATTCCTGTGGCTCACATTCAGACCACTGTTCTTAAACCTTAGAGGAATTTATTGGAACCTTCTGTTTGAATAAATCAGAGATCAAGGAAGTAATTAATAACTCAGGCTAAAACTTTAGTTCTGATCACCAGAGAGGAGCTTTGGTGATATTCAAAGTATCTCTGCTCATGACTTGCTTCAATTCCATGTCCAATATCCTCATTGTCTGTGAAGGGAGGGATGATGTAGCAGCTATGGATGCAGATGGTATGAATCAATCACTCCTCCTGGATTTTGACATCTTTCTGCTTCTCCAGGCTCTTTCCAGCCTTTCAGTACATCTGGATGTGGCATTTTGGGTACTGTCCTCCCCAGGTTACACCCTCCTTCTCCTCTGTGCTCACTGTCCAGCCCTGCTGTGCTCAGCATTCTCATCCTGCTGGTCAGTCCCCAGATCCCCACATCCTCCTGGAGCTTCCACATGGCTTCTGTCACTCCCACAAGCCTGACTTGGCACCTGGGGCATGGAGGTGGCTTTAGGTGGTGACATCCTCACCCCCTCTTTGTGCTGCTGCCCTGCCCGTGTTCTTCACTCTCACTCCTCCAGTGTTTCCATATCCTACAGACTTTTTCAATAATGATGTGTCCAGGTTCTTGGACTGTTGGTAGAAAAGTTAAATAGCACTGAGATGATCTGAGGGATTTTCAGTCAAAAACAGCCCCGTTTGATGGCGATTGCTTGGCAGAGTGGCACTGGAGACTTGTCAGCTGTGCATCCACTTCTTGTATACCGTGGTGATCCTAAATGTGACCACTTTGAATTATTTATTCACTCTTTTTCTTTATATTGTGACTGAAAATGCTGTATCAGCATCCCTTTTATCACCTATGTTTCACAATCTCATTTAAAAATTGCATGAAATTAGTTTTCCATAGAACTGTGGTTACTACCACTAATTATATTACAACTTTTCCATTCTCTGTGGGTTCAGTCTTGTATCATCCATTTCCCTTTTGGGCCAGATAACAGATTTACAGTTATCCATTTGCTCTTTAACAACACAGTGGATTCCTAACCTATTTGGCATTCTCTTGTTTTCCATCATCACTTGGAGATTTATTACAAATGTTAGCAGCAGTTATCCAGAAATATCCAAGATTCCCTTCCTTCTTTATCTCCTTGTTTATCTGCAGGAGGTTAATATATTATTAGGGACTACAAATGTGGGTGTATGAGTGTGTGTGAATACCTCTGTATGTTCTCTAACAACGCATTAAACATTTATTTATTGGTCATTCTCCTCTCCTTAGTGCTGCTAATCATGGATTATCCACTGAGGGCTTGAGCTTTCCTTATCACTTATCTGCCTATTGTGTCCTAATTTATATTCACAGTTTCCCACCCTTCTCACTTTGAGTGCAGATAGAAGTGGGGTGAGTGAGTTTCGTCAGCAGTGCTGGGAGCTGATGGATGACTTTTAAACTATCCCATGGGATTTCACCTTCATTTGTGTTTTTTTTTGTTGAGAGCAAAGGTGTTCACTTAGGGAATTACATTCACTTTACTTAAACCTCATGCTCTACCTGGACAGACTTTTCTGTTATCCTCCCTGACCCAGACTGCAGCTCAGTGCTCACATAGCACAGTTCAGGCAGAGGCATTGATTTCTTAGCACCAGAAAATATGTACATTTTTTAAATCGTTTACCAAACCAAAAAGCTTTAAAAAAAAAAAATTTAGAACCCTCTCAACCCCTCTCATTCAGCCTGTTGTCATTTTGCATCTCACCTTTCAAGATCTTCCCAGTTGTTTATTATTATGCATTAGCAGTTGCCAGTTCCAAGGAAGTCGAAAGGTTCCTTGTCCTAAGCACCGTGTGTGCACATAGCAAGAGACAGTCCCTGCCCTGCAGCACTTCAAATCTAATCTAAAGAGACAGAAAAAAAGGTGGGTGAAATGAAGAATTATTAGTATGGCACGATGTTAGCAACTCCTTACCCCGGATCCCTGGCAACATTCCAGCCCCCAAAAGGACAGGAGTGCAGGTATTTCTTTTCAAGGTGAGAGTAGTGCAGGGGGTTTGTGGTGGAAAGCTCTCCACCCTGGTTTTGCCACAGAGGAAGGGGTTTTTTTTCTGGGCATGTGACACATTTGAGGCAGGGGTCTGTCAGAGAAGAGGCAATGGCTGTGAGCAGCTGCTGAACACTCTCCTGCTGCAGTGTCAAAAAAAAAAAAAATCCACATTTCTGCAGCTGGGAAATTCAAGGGAGCATTCCCCTTCTCCCTGTCGAGATTTGACATGTGTGGACACAGACAAGGAGTGGGGTTTGCTTAGGCAAAGCACCAGTGCTGACTCCTGCTATTCTGCTAACTGCTCTTCATTTTCTACTTATGCTGCCTCCCATCCTACCTCATTCCTGGCCCCTTCTCTCTGTTTCTTTCACCCCTTCATGTCCTGCCTGAATGCAGAAAATGAGATTTCTACAGCAGGAATCATCTCCTTGACACTTCTCCACCAAGCTCATAACACACTGCGAGCCCTAATCTCAGACTCAGGTTCAAGACATAATAGTAATAATTATTGTTATTATCATTGTAATAACAATGATGGAAAGATTTAGAGAAAGCAGGGGGAAAAAAACATTGCTAACAGCAAGGAAAGATTACCCTGATCCTGGAAAGAGGTGTGTATCAGCAACTTCTAATCACCAGATAGTCTTCCTCTTCCAGGGTGGTGTGATACGGGAGTCTGGGAGCTCTGGTTGTCCTCCCTCATGGAGCATGTGCTGGGAGCTGTAGGAGTGGGTCAGTGAGGCTGCAAAAAGTGGTTTTCCCAAATGCAGGTGCTCAGGAAGATGGGGAATGTACTGTGGACATCTGTCCAGCTCCGTCAGCAGACAGTGGCCCAGACCTCATGCCCAGAGAGGTCAATGTTTGGCCACTTAGGGGGTTTGGATCTTGGGGTTAACAGCCAACGTGGGCATGTGGGACTTTCTCCCTCTCTCATTTCTTCACAGCACAGCAGATAAATAGCTCCAGGTGAAGGCCTGCACATTCTTTATGAAGCAAAACGTGCTGTCGGTGTAAGGAGGCGAATGTGTGGCCCGGGGCACCATGTGCAATGTAATGTGTCTCGAGTCCCTTGCACGGGCTTGTTTGAAATATGTGTCAATAACACCAGCAGCAGCAGCAGTTTTCTGCTCAGAAAGGAAAAGGAGGTGATCGTGGTGGGGAGAGAGGGGAAAGCAGCGTGGGGTGGAGGGCAGGTAGGTCCCCATCCTCCCCCATGAGCCTCCCTAAACACTGGAAACCCTCCCCTCCTCCCCACCACAAACTCCCTCTGCCTTGGTGAGATCACCCTTATTAAAGTGAATACCCAGCACAGGCACTTCCAGCAGAGATCCAACATATTTACTTGCATTTACTTACATTTATACAGCAGGAGGAATAAACGATCTCTTGTAGGGAGTGGGTGAAGCCTCTAATTATTGTTTTTAAGGCTGTAAACCAAACCCAGTTTAAAAATTACGGGGGACTGTCTGTCTTCCTCTCCTTGCTTCCTGTTCTAGACAGGATTCAGGTCTCACTGATTTCAGCAGAGTCAAAATTAGCACCTGCAAGGCCCATATGTGGAAAGCCACAGTCTTTTTGTAGAATTCTCTTTGCCACCACTGCCACGAGAGATTGGCTCCAGCGGCACCAGCAGCTCTTACAGGGAAGGTGGTTAGCACATCCCCAGGGGAACTGGTAGATTCCCCATCTGTGGATATCTCTGGATCAGGAGTTGGGCACCTTTCTGCAGGAGGTGATTCAGCAATGGCCAGTGGTGTAGAGGAGATGAGCTAATGGGTGGTCTAGCTTGGTAATTATGTACATTGATGAATCAATGAGATTACAGTGTTGTTGGAAAGGAGCTAGGCAGAATTCCTAAGCTTTTGTGACTGCCTCTCACCAATTCCCCTGCCCCAGCTGTGGAAAGCCATCTCACAAGGAGGCACGTGAATGGAACTGTGCTGAATCTTCAGTCCAGAATTTTGTGCCCGAGTAAAATTGTCCCTCTCCTGGCTTGGTCTACAGTGGGAATTGCCAGATTTGGGTCTTTTCTCTTGTATTTGTTGTAATTATCACGGAGGAAGTTGCTACCTCACTGCAAGCCTCCTCCTCCTCTCAGCAAGTCTCTCTGGAGCTCCTCCAGAGCCAGATCTTTGGCCAAAGGGTTTGGTACAGGTGAATACAAACCTCTTGTTTATCACCTGACTAAATAATCCTGAAGTCCAGGTGGGATTCATCCCTCTGGATACCTGCACTGTCAGGAACTCACACCTGAGGTGTCACAGGATCACAGAAGAGTTTGGGTTGGAAAGGACCTCAAAGATCATCTCACTCCACCCCCTTGCCATGGGCAGGAAGACCTTCCACTAGACCAGGATTTTCCAAGCCCTGTCCAGGCAGGATCCCCAAGTGTAGCTGGCAGGGTGTGAGATGTCCATGTGCACCCAACCAAACTGACCCTCCCATGTCTCGAGATACCTCACCAGCTCTTGGAGACTGGACCCACCTCGTTCTGAGCTTGATTTCCAAATGTTATTAGTCAGTGTTAGTAGGAAAAGAAGGTGTAAGAAAGGGTTCCTTGAGGGCACCCTCGATGTTTCTGGTCGATGCTTGGGTGCACCAGAGCAGAGAAATGTTCAATCAAGCCTCCAAAAACAGGGATGTGTCAATAGGTGTGTCCGTGTGTGGGTACATGTGGGAAGGGAACAGAAGGCAGAGAACATCTGATGGTGGCATCAAGGGTAAACACGTTCTCGTGCTCATGGCTTTGCTTCCACTGCCATTTTCAGCCTTGCAGTTGAGCAATTCCTTCCAAAGAAAGCGTCCTCTCTGCCCTCCTGGTTGGTTAGAAATGGGGTGATGTCCTGTAGGTGAAGCGCTTGGGAACCTTTAAACCCCTGGCATCTTTGTGCTGTCAAATTTCCAGGTGTTCCTGCTTTGTGTAAAATAGCTGATCCCTTCTTATTCCTACTAAATCCCCTTCTATTCCTTAGAACCTCGATGGTAATTTGTGAGAAGTTCTATTAGTTATTTAGTTCAGCATTGTAATAAACCCCAGAGCTGTGCTCTAAGACAGTAGTTACAGTATCTGTATATCACTTAGCATGTTGTTCCTGTAAAAATCCCTGAAAACTGAAGTTATTCTTTTCTAGGCAGTATGGACAGTTGGAAATTCCCTTATTTCTTAACGAAAAAATGTTGATAAAAAATGTTGATAAAATTCCGAGTGATTTGTTCAGTTAAATATTTCTGGCCACTCAAAATATCTCCTTTAGATTCCTACTTTTCCACATTCTGATGCAATCTCAGTGGCACAGCTTGCCCAGAGAGGTGGTGGATGTCCCATCCCTGGAAACATCCGTGGCCAGGTTGGATGGGACTCTGAGCAACCTGGTCTGATTGAAGACATTCCTGATTGTGACAAGGGGGCTGGAATAGATGACCTTTGAAGTTCACAGACAAACCATTCCTACACAAGCCATTCCAGGATTCTCTAATTCTATATTTAAGGGTCTAGGAGCACAGGAAAGGTGGAAAGCAGGGAGTGAGCAAGCTCCTTGATTGCTCCCGCAGCTCTTTGGTGAGACAGAGCTGCTTCTGCAGAGGCTGCCTGGTCCCTGTGGCCACTCAGGGTCCTCAGACCCCACCAAAGACCATGTGAGACCCATGGGTCGATTTTGCTTGTCTCCAGTGCAGCTCCCTTCCCACAGCCTGGTTTTGTCACTGTTCAGATCTCCTGCGAAACCCAATTACGAACATTGCATAATCCCCCAGATCCATCAGTGCTTCAGTTCTGCAGGGAACGGGGAGAAATCCAAGCTGGAAGGAATCCATCTGCTAAGCTGAGTGACCCTGCAGCTTTATTATTATTATTATGAAGAGGAGGGCTCGTCTCTGGTTTCTAAAGTAAACACAGGAGGTATCTTGGCAGAGGAACGTGCAGCAGAAAGCTGGGATTGCTTTCCCAAATTCTTGGCCGCTTCCCTCGCTGCATGTCAAAGCTGGTATCTTTGCCTAATAGTGATCACCCCTCCACGAGCTGATCACTATCTGGCAGCCTGTCTGCAGCTCCCCTGCCACTTTCAGAAAGAAATCATTAAGGCTGGGATGCTGCACAGGGAGATGTGCAGGTGCTGCTCCTGCCGGCTGCCACCCAGAGAGATGCCCCATCCTTCCTCTGTGACCCCAGCACTGAGGGGTCCTTTGCTCCTCACCCAGAATCTTATTTCATGCCCCAAGTCAGAGATTTGGGTTAGTTTCTTCTGCTCCAAGGACAGTCCACCACCTGCTTTCTTCCCTGAAAATCTTTCCCCTCCTACCAGCAATTGGGATGGCTCAACCTGGAAAAGAGAAGGGTTCAGGGTGACTTAATTTTGGCCAGGACCTGAAGAGAGCTACAAGAAAGATGGAGAGAGACTATTTACAAAGCCTGGAGTGACAGGACAAGGGGAAATGGCTTCAAACTGACAGAGAGTAGGGCTGGATTAGAAATCAGGAAGAAATTCTTCCCTGTGAGGGTGGTGAGGCCCTGGCACAGGTTGCCCAGAGAAGCTGTGGCTGCCCCATCCCTGGAAGTGTCCAAGGCCAGGTTGGATGGGGCTCGGAGCAACCTGGGATAGTGGAAGGTGTCCCTGCCCATGGCAGGGGGTGGAACAAGATGGTCTTTAAGGTCCCTTCCAATCCTGGCCATTCTATGTTTCTGTGATTCTGTGATTCTTCCTCTCTCACTCCAGTTTCTGCCCCATTCATCACCCTGACCCCCTCCAGACATTTTTCATCCGGGCACTGCCTCACCAATCCAGAAGTTTCTACCCTGGAGAACAGTTCTGTTCCTCTGAGGAATGTCAAGGCACCACATCTGCTGAGTGACTTGCAGAAGAAACCCTTTGAGCCACGGCCCTTCATATGAGAACTCCAGACTCCATCAAGTTAAGGGAGGGGAGCTTGGAGGAGAAAGCTTGGATTTTCTCTGTGGTATCTGGTGCTGCACAATGGTGCAGTAATTCTCTGGCTGTGTTGTTGGAATTTAGACCAGGCCTGTTGCTCGATGACTCAAAAGTCTGGAAGAAGATTTCCTATAAATCACCCTTTTTCAACCAAGAGATTTGGAGAGTGGGTGGCATGTTACTTAAGAGTCATAAAATCATGGAATGGTTTGGTTGGAAGGGACCTTAAAGCTCATCCAGTCCCACCCTCTGCCATGGGCAGGGACACCTTCCACTATCCCAGGTTGCTCCAAGACCCATCCAATCTTGGACACTTCCAGGGATGGTGCAGCCACAGCTTCTCTGGGCAACCTGTGCCAGGGCCTCCCCACCCTCACAGGGAAGAATTTCTTTGTAACACCTAATCTAAATATACAAATACATATATATATATTTATTTATATATATATATATATATATGTATGGTTTCCTATCTCAAAACTGGATTATAAAACCTTGACTTAACTTTAGGTTATTGCTGTTGTTGAGGGATTGCCAAACTGAGGGATTTTGCTTAGCAACCCAAGAAAATTAAGCTGCCTTATGGCTGGAACATCCCTGCCTGTTCCCTGTCACACCAGAATGAATTTGGGGCTGAGGGAGACCCAGTACATCCATTTCAGTAAACAGAAGGTATCCACAGACAATGGTAAAAGTCAGTGCTGTAAAGTAAATTAAATCTTTCTCTTTTTTCTCTGCATCAGGTTTTACTGCTGTTGTTATTCTTTCAGTTGTGAGAGATGATCTCTGAGGGAGAATTTTTCTCTCTCTCACAGTGTATACAAATGCCAGGACATCCACTGGCATTTTTCCTGTACCTCTGAGCGACTCATCAGTCTGTACCTCCTTAATTTTACTGAGATCTAGCTGAAACATGTCAAGGAGCCATGAGGATTTTTTCCCATGCAAAGCAGTTTCTTCGCAAAAAAAAAAAAAAAAAAAATCCAGTTGTTCTGTTGCAGCAGAAATTGCAGTTTCATTTGAAAAAAAAAATAAGCTGCAAAATAAGTGTGAGCTTTGGTCTCATGGAAGTCTTGTTACTGTTTTAGTGCTAAATAAGAGTTTATTTCCTTTTGGGCTGTGGTGTTTTTCGTGGCCTTTCTCCATGGGGATTTTTTCTTGTCTAATACCAGGTCATCTTCTGCTGCAGCACTTCCCAAACAGAGGGAAAAAGAGAATAAAGAGCTCTCTGCCTTCTGCTGCTTTCCATATTTTTCTAAAAACTGAAATACAGACCCAAACAGCTTCAAGGTGTTTTTGGAGCAAAGTTTGTCTTTCCTGACCAGTTCTCATGTTCCTTCCTCATATTCCTGGACCAAGATCCAGATAAATATTCCCCTAGTCCATTCTGTGTGCAGAAATGGTCCTCAAAGAGGGTGTGAGGTGGGTTTATATCTATTTATGACTCTGGAACAGCTGATGCCCAATTGATCAGTCCTTGGGTCGTTCAGAGAGTTTGAATGAGAGGAGTGTTGTGACATTTCAGAGCAAAGGAGGAGCAGATTCCGTGATGAATGAATGATATGAAAGGAAGCACAACCATAATTTATTGCAAAGTACTTAGAAAGTATTTTGATGGATAGTGCAAGTAGATGAAAAGCCCTTTTGGGTTTGGGACTTTTTTTCTTTTTCAGTTCATTAGTTCAAAGTGAAGCAACATTTTCATGGTAGGAAAATAAAGCGCGTGATCAGAAATCCTTTTTTCCATAAAAATCAAAACGTTTCACTTAAGTTTTGAGATAAAAATCTTTTAAGATAAACATAAAAAAATATTTACAGAAAATAAAATTGTTCGCAAATCCACCCCCCATAAAACTGTGTTTTTACAATGCTCAGAAAAATTAAGCTTATTCTGACTGCTTGGCAAATTACACAGAAATGGGAAAATTACTCAGAAGATTTCAGGGTGGGTTTTTGGTATTGTAAAAAAATTGTGCCCAGTCCTAACTGGGAGTTTCAATAGAGTAGATAAAGTAGTGTAGGAGTTTGCCCTTCCTCAGATATTCAAGATTTGGGCACAGTGACAGTGAGAAGTGGCAAAATTCCTGATGCAACTGGAGCTGTGCTGTGGGTCTGCAAAGGAAACAATCCCTGAGGTTGCCCAATCCAAACCTCTAATTCGGTATCAGTAATTAAATTTAAAAAAGCAATACAAGTGTGACAACAAGTTCCTTATTGACTGTCTGGGTGCAATAAAAGTCCTTAAACACATGCTCAGTTTTAAATATGTGCTCAAGCCCCATTAATTCCAGCGTTAACGTGAAGCACCAGCTGAAGTGCTTCTCTAAATCAAGGCTTCCTGCATTTTCCTTAAGAGTATTTTATGACCAGAACAAAAAGAAGTAGTAGGATTCATTAGAGGGAAAAGAAAAAAAAAAAGGGGG
>VZRZ01002867.1:75238-85442 GCA_013398175.1 Climacteris rufus
GGGGGAGAGAGAGAGAGTGCAAAAGGAAGGAAAAACAAAGAGGAGGAAACTTTATGGCTCCGTAAACAGCTGTAAGCAATGTCTCTGGTCGGGTCAGACCGGTCTGAGTTGACAAGGCAGTGTCTCCAATTATATAGCATGCTGTAGCCTGTAAAAATGAAATCAATTTGTTATTTTTCTGGGAGAACATTATAGCGTGAGTTCACACATTTGGTGAGCCTGATGACTCAGTGAAAGCCAGAGGAGGAACTCGCAGGCCTGTGTGTGTGTGTGCACAACTGAGTGAGGGTCTGCGTGTGTTCAGCACAACCAAGTGCATATTCAAAGCTTCTTCTTGAAGGGAAAGGTGAGAAATGCAAGTAATTTGTTTTATTAGAGCAGTGGACAGTGAAAATCCTGCTGTTCTTACCGAAATACCAAAGTAACAGAGCTTTCCATCCGTGGTTCTCATTTCAAAATTGGCTTCATCACTAAGGAGTTTCAGGATAAAATTCCCCCAAGCACTTAAGCACTTAAGCAATTTAGAAGTCCAAATCCAATCTTTGCAGGGATCTGAGGTCTTTGAGCCCAGTCCTCCAAGGTATTTAGCACTGACATAGCCCAGACCAGACCTCAGCACAGGGGGATAAGCGTTAATGAGAGGTTTGAAACCACAATATGTACTTTATATTGCTGATCATTTAAAAAAGGTTCAACTTGGGATGCTTTAGGGGTGGGGGGGAACTAGGAACATTAGGACTAGCCACAGTCCTAATTATTATTAAAATTCAGAGTAGGAGTCTAAATATCTTTACACTGTGTAGGCATTTTTCATTGCCTAATACCTTTCTTTATCCCTTGCCTCCATTCCACTAATTTAGCACACCTGACCCAGAAAATTAGGTCTATTTTCACCTAAAACTTCATTCCAGTGCCCAAGTTATATAAGCATTGTGCTGGGTAGAAGGAGGCAGATTCTTTTCCAGGCCAGCCAGTCGCTGCCTCACAAACACACATTCTTTCCATTTGTCATGAAACCCTGATAGGGGTTAGGCTGGGAGAAGTCAGAAGTAAGGCAGCAAAGGTGTTTACATGAAACTTTAAATTGCTACCCTTTCATTTGCAAGTAACTGTTGTTCCTCGTCCCAGGTAAATTTATCCATCAGCAATATCATTAGATGAGTTCATTATAACCACGAGATTTACAGCACTCATAAACTGCAGTGTAGGTGGCAGATTAAAATGTTAAGGCTTATACATCTCTAAAACCATGCATTGCCATCCTGGCACATTATGTAAGATAAATGGAGCTGGATGGAGGTAGATCTCAACCAGGGAGACCTCCAGGGAGAAGCCCCAGATGTGGGATGCGGTATGGAAGCAACACCAGGGTCGCTGGACCTGGATCCAGGCTTGAAAACATGGTTTGAGGGGCCATTATTCTGCTGGCTGGGTTGTTTTTCAGATGACATGCGTAGCAAAGGAGTTAATTGCCTTGGGTAATTAAAGAGTTCCAAAGACTTTTTCCAAGGAACCGGGATGTTAATACTTGTATTCTCTCCTCTTCTGTTCTGTAGATCCTAAGGGAAGACAAAGTCAAAGCACCATCTCTTGCACTTAGAGTGGAAGGTGCTGAGTGTTGCGGTGTGCCTTAGTTCCTGTGGGAATTCTCTGTCCTGGCCAAACCTCAGCTCAGAGAATTTTGCTTTCTTAGCATTCACTTGAAGCTGCCACTGAGTTTGTTGTTTTTCAAACCCAGGCTCAAACTACTATAAATTTTCTGCCATGGTCCACATTAGAGACAGCAAAGACTTTCCTTGGCCTCCTCTTCCAGCTCTCTAGAGATTTCTGAGATTTGGCAAAAAAAGGCTGGAATTCCCAGTTCCTACTTTTACCTTGTAAAAAAAGGTGTCCAGTTTATGCTCCTCGTTTTTCCACAACCAGTGCTGCCTCCTAGACATCTCCAGTGATTCAGCCCACCTATCTGAGGCATCTCTCTCAGGATGGGCTGAGTTGCCCTCTGGAGATGCTGATCTTGCTCCATGGACTCCAGGAGACAGCGAACTTGGCCGAGATTCCTAAATTTTACATGGTCAAAGTCGGGTGAGGTGAGTCCCACGCTCAGAGATCCTCTGATGAAAGGTGCTAGAGAAACACAGCGCTGCATCATCATCATCACCATCGTTGTTATTAATACAGGGCAAGGGTGAGGGAATTATTATGGGAGAAAAGTTACCTCCATGCCTGCGTGTTTGCAGGATTGGACTCAGCCACAAAATTATGTGCATACTTTCAGGATTAGAGGAGAAAAAGGATTTAAATATAGCTCTTGTCCTGTACTTTAAGATGAACAAAAAGGTATCTAACAAGAGCAGTTAATCCAGTAGGTTGCAGTCTTTTTCCTATCTGGGCTGGAAGAAAAAATATTCTGGAAGGACAGACACCTGCACAGTGAATTTGAGCTGTCTAACAGGCTTAGATTTCTTTTTGTGAACCTCTTTGGAATGTCAGTCTGTCCATAGCAAGATGCCCAGAGTCAAATGTTGAAGACCCCAGTGCAATAATTTTTGCAGAGACTCATAATTTCTGCATTAAAATAGGGCACTTCTGTAATTAGACTGCTTAGGTCTAAGGTTGGTTATTACGGGGCAACACAAAACAAAAAGATAACCCCCAAACTGAAAAAAAATCTTTCATGAGAATCAGTTACTTGATTTGTGTCTTCTAGAGCTAAACCTATCATTTTGCTGATCTATGTTAAGGTGATTTTCAAGTTGTCAACAAAAACATCAATTAACTTTTTTGTAATTGTCCACATTTTGTAACTGCTTGGCTTTGGGATAGTTTTAATGCCACAGAAGAAAATTAGTTCCATGCAGGAGGGACATTAGTGAGCAGAATGATTTCCTTTTCCATTTAAAATAATGGAGTGTGACAAGCTCCACTTCCTTTCTTTTCTTTCTAAATTTTCTCTAGGTTTTGTTACTGTAGAAAAACAGAAAAATAATCACAGCATATGCCAGAATATTGGTATTTTTCAGTGAAAAAAAGGCCATTAAGTGAATGCAGAATTGGTAGTTTTTTCTTCCTATCCACCCACCTTGTCTCTGGGCTGGTGGTTCAAGCCATAAAATCATAAAAGCATGGAAAAACCTGGGTTGGAAGGAACCTTAAGGATCATCCAGTTTCATAGGGAGGGACACCTTCCACTATCCCAGTGTGCTCCAAGCCCTGTCCAACCTGGCCTTGGACACTTCTAGGGATGGGGCAGCCACAGCTTCTCTGGGCAACCTGTGCCAGGGCCTCACCACCCTCACAGGGAAGAATTTCTTCCTAATATCTCATCTAAACCCACTCTCTTCTAGTTTGAAGCCATTCTGCCTTGTCCTGGCACTCTAGGCTCTTGTAAAGAGTCTCTCTCCATCTTTCTTGTAGCTCCCTTCAGGTCCTGGAAGGCCACAATCAGGTCACTCTGAAGTTTTCTCTTTTCCAGGCTGAACAAACCCAATTCCCTCAGCCTTTCCTTACAGGAAAGTTGCTCTAATCAGCTGGCCCCTCTTTGGGCTTACTCCAACAGATGCATGTCCTTCCTGTGTCTCTACAGAAGAGTTTTATGGACACTTGATGTGTGCTGTAGAGTGGAAAAGACACAGTGGGCTCAACTGCACCTCCTGTTCCTGGTCTCTGCCTCTGGGATATCCTTCCCAGCTTCCAGCTGTCCATGTGAGGTGTGCACCACTGTTCCTCTGTGGTGTGTGGTGAGGGTCTGTGGGACCTGAATCACAGCTGCCTTACAGATCCTGCCCCAGGAGTCTCTTGACCTCCAGGTGTCCGTGGCCATTCATAGCAGCCTCCATTTTTTGGAACCTTCACAGCCTTCAAGCTGCTTATTTCTCCAAAAATGTGGTTTTAGGCAGCCTCAGATACAAGAATTTCATGCTGGTCAACCTTGAGGGATTATGGTGGGAGACCACAGAGGGTTTGTTTGGGACATTGTAGGCCCACTCATCACCTGCTTCCCTGCGAGCCTCTCTGGCCTAGGACCATATGTGAGACAGTCCTTGAGGGGTTTTCCTTACAACTTGTCAGATCTTATGGAGACTTCTCCAGCCACCTACCTATTTTCAATATTTTAGGGTCATAATACCACGGGTGTGTTGTGAAAATGCTTATTTTTAGACAGACTTTACACAACTTCATCCTCCTTCATCACGTGGCTGAGATTCATCTTTCAGGGATGTGGCACCATGGAGAGGCAGCCAAAACGAGTGAGAAAGGAACAGGGGTTGAGCTGAACCTCTGGAAAGCTGAGTGGATTACAAGAAGGGGTTTGGAGGAGGTGTGACATCTGGCTGTTAGGGGGTTCCATGCAAAGGGAGAAGCATTTAAAGCATCTACAAGAGACCATAAATCCCCTCTATCTTGAGTAGATGGACATCTTTTGACTTAACTTCTTCACCAGGACTGGCTGGACAAAAGCAAAGTCAGTGCTGATGCTCAGTTCTCAATATTTGGTGGAGATTTAAGTGCTCTCAGGGTCTTATGCTGGAGCATTTGGCAAGGTGCACCCTTGCTGTTCAGCACCAATAAATCCAGGTATTTCACTTGTGTCTGGGACCCCAGGAAGGATGTCCATAGAGGAAGCTCTCAGCAGTGCTTGGAGCCAAGAAAAAGCCTCTCCAAGATGAGTAGCAAAATAGGAATAACAGAATTCAGGAGGAAGCAAGCAGGTGTAGGAGTCTCCACAGGCTGCTCCTGATGTGTCAAGGCCTTTTGACATGCTGAGAAGGTGGTGACCTTGAAAAGTCAGTGGAGTGGTGCTGTACAGCGAGGTCATCCAGTACTGAAGCTTTCTCTTTTTGTGAAAAAGCCCTGAGAAGGTATTTCCTGCATATTTCTCCCTCCTAAACTGGCTGGGGTGTCCATTCCAAGAGGGAGGGTACATGTAATATATCAAGAAGGTGGCCAGGTACTTATTTACAACGGCTCTGCTGAAGGAGCAGATAGATTGAGATAAGGGAAATGAAGAGCTCTCTAGGTGTGTTGGCAAAGAAAAATGCTCACTGGAGGTTGAATTAAACACTTCAGGGCATGCAAGGCTTAAAGATAAGCCAAGAACTTTGGCTGTGGACATACACAGTAGTGTTTTCATGGCTCCTCCTGTGCTAATGGGAAGAAAAGCCTGATTGGTTTGAAAGGAACAGCTATTTGACCCTTTCCCTTCGTTGAGACTCAAGCAGCGCCTGTTCTGGGGATGAGTGTGTTTGTAAAATGGAGAGCTTCAGGAATTCTCCAGTGGAAAAGGAGAGGTTGGGGTCAATGCATCCAGGAAGTGTTGGTGCTTAAGAAATTTGAAGGTTAGACCACAGTAGACAACACTTGACCCATTTCTCGACACCACATTTTCAGAATTACCCACGTGAAGGAGATAGTTGAGAAGGAGGTCTCAGGAGAGTGGAAAAATTCAAATGACAGTTTTGATCATTGGAAACAGTGAGAAAAAATGAATGATGGGAGCTATGAGAGAGTTGAGCAACACTAAAATGAGATTCTGATCTTTATAGACTTTCCCAATCTTTTCTAAAGGTTTGGTTGTTGGGTTGTTGTTGGGGTTTTTTTGGGTGGAGGAGAAGGTTGGAAGGTTCATAAGGTTCCCACCTGACGATCAATAATAATGACAGGGAGCTGAAAGAACTGGGTTCTCCTAAAGATAAATTGACTTCAGAGAGGGAGAAAGTGTTTACACCTGGAAGCCAAGCAGAAACCAAAAGAGGGTGCTCGGGGAGATGTTATCGCACTCCAGAGCCTGTGAGTGAGCCAGGAGGAGGAGGAGGAGGGCTGTGCTCAGCTCTGTTTAGCAGCACAGCCACTGCTCAGGGAGAGATGTTTTGAGATTCCACCCTGTACCTTCAGCTGAAAGTCAAGTGACTCCTCACTGCCCCAAGAAACGCCAAATTTGCATTGCAGCGTCTCGGTGCCTGATGACACCTTGAGAACAAGGCTCTTGCTGGAGATTGTCTTTTGCAGATTAAACCTTCCAGACTGTACATCAAAGCCAGGTGTGACTGTTTCCGTGCTGTATTGAGAAGGGAGCAGTGTGAAAAAGCAATTAGAGGTATTTCTACATTTTTTTTTTTTTTTTTTTTTTTTTATCTTAGATGATCTTCCCAGCAACGGAAACGAATAGTTGAGGGCACCAACCTATAAACTCCTCTTCCTATGACATGTTTTCGTTCTACCACTGTAGTAACCACCAAAAAAACACAGAGATAGGCTTGAGTTTGGCTGTTCACGTGATTGAAGTTTATGAGACCGGAATCCTAAATTTCATCCAGGTCTTACTGAAATGGCTCAAAAAATTCTTCCTGGCTTAAAAACGTGGTGGATGGAGCCTAGAACAGGTTGATGGTATGTCAGTGGGGGCTTTATCTTTGTTGAGAACTGGCTAAGAGACTTTGGAAAGCTTTGGGAAGGATGTTGGTGACTGTGGTTGACGTGGAAACAAACTACAGGTGTTCCCACCAAAGTTAACGTGACACTGAAAGCATCCACATTTTGGACTCTCTGTGGTCAGTGGCTGGAGGATGAGTCAGAGCAATTAAATTCATGCTTTTCCCTGGAGATTCAGTGAAGGTGTTTCTCCACATGGTTTACAGGGATAGGATTGTTTAACTGTGTCCTGATCCTAAAGTTGGCACCTGTGAATACCCTAAAAGTCCCTGGGGGCTTCAATGGGTTGACATTGGGATATGCGGCACCCTAAAACTCCAATCTCAACAAGGCCACAGAGGCAACAGCTAAAACACTCAAGAAGTCCACTGAAGCCTGAGACAGTGTTTTAGTCCAGAAATTGTGGTCCAGTGTTTTGTATGGTATTTAGCTTTGAAACAAAAATGTACACATGGCAGGGGCTCCATTTCACAAAGTTTTCTGCCAATTGTTGTACCCTGAATTAATCTGAAGTTCAAAAAACCCCATGTCTAGCCACGGAGATAGGGAAAATTACTTTAATGGGTCCTTTCCTTGGTTTTCTCCTGTGGGTTCCTGCAGGTTCCTGCAGAAACTTGCCTCCTTCCTACAGCTGAGCTCTCTGCATGGCCTTCAACGCAGGGCTGAACTTTCCTGGGTGGGACTGTTCCAAGGAACTTATCCATCCTCTTTGTCAGGGATCGTGGCATGATTCACCTGGAGACTTCCACAGCGCAGACATGCCCCACTCCACCACTCACCCAGGGTGTTTGACAGTCTTGCCAGCACAGCCAGTGGGGGCAAGGCCATGACTCACCTCAGCCCAAAGCAGACACCTAAACTGGGCAGGGGAATCGTGACGTAGAAGTGTCTGCTTCTCTCCACTGACCGATTACGAAAGCAGGATGGGCTCAGCAGATCAGCTGGAGACATCCACGTCACAGACATCAGGATGTGGGTGACATGACCAGGTTTCTGGTCAGTGATCTGCCTTCCTGCCTCTTTTAATGCAGTGGAAAGAGAGGGGCACTTTGGAGGGCAGTCCATGCTATTTGTCTCAGCTTCCCTCCCTGGGGTAGGATGAATTGTCCTCAAATTTCGAGATTAATGGTCTCCCAGAAGTTCAGCAGAGGTGGAAAGAGGCATCTAAGCTTAGGAAATCAGCTGAAAATACTTTGCTTCTCCACACACCTTCTACCCTGTCCACCTAAAATTCATTGACCGGAGGGCACATTCTTGGCTGAGCTGATTATCCTGGTTCTAAACTCCTATCTGGAGTAATTTGGGATCCAGAAATGGCTGTCCTTATGTCTCATTGGGCTGGAAAGGACAGATTTGTAAAGCCTGGTCTGTGGTTAGCAAAACCATTGAGATGTGGCACCTGACTGTGGGAATGTCCACCTCCTCTTCCCTTCTGTCCCCTCTTCACCAGGTCCCCAGCAGGGAAGGAGTTAATTGGCTGCAAGGACCCTTCTCTTTAAAACAAAGACACTTTAAAACAACTTTTATCCTAGCCCAGAGAACTGATAAATTCAAGTTGATTTTCTTCTGAACCTCAGCAACGACAGAATTCTTGTGTTTATGTTTTAAGTCGGAGCAAAAGAGAGCGAAGGCTTTATTCCCTGATGGCCCTGTTGATAATTCAAACACACCAGGCTGTTCCCAAATGAAAACCACATGGCAAAAAATGAATGTAAACAGAAATACACACTGCCCAGGCAGGTTTCTCTTTGTCATTAATTCAGGGCAGAAAAGACAATCAAGAGATTTAATTAGAAGAAAAGGAAATTATACTCTAAAAATCCCTTCAGTTTTAGTAATCAAGGTTATTATTAGAAGCACCAGTAAAAACACTTTAAAAATCTATCTAATTAGCTGCATATCTGCTGATCTCTCTGTAGAGCTGACTTGTTTGTCTCCAAGGCTTCACCAAAATAAAGGTTCATGGACACTCCTTTCAAGACTTCCACTGGGATGAGCAGAGAATTTGCACTCAAGTTTAATTGGGGTGTTGTTTTGGTTGCTGCTGTTTTGGTCTGGCTTTAATTTCACTCCCCTCACTTTAACCAAAGCATCACAGAATGATTCTGTTCCCCCTTGCAACTTTTTGGTGTTCACTACCAAAGACTTGGAGCTTGGTGGCTTCTACTGCTGAAGTAATTACTTTGTGTAGCTCTGCAGGTGCTTTTGACTGGCTGCTCTCTGCCAAAATTTTCTATAAAATATATTGTAGGGGTGTGCTTGGCTCTTATAGAAAGAAATATGGGCTTGACCCCTTGGCTTCAAAGGAAATTATCCCTATGAGCTGAGCATCTTTGGGAAGAAGCAGCACAATGATGGATTAAGGCTTTAGGGAGGAAGAAAAGAGAAGGAAGATATTAAAAGTAGAATTTCTTGCATTATTGGGCCTGTAGGAAACTTCAGGAGATGATGTTTTGGAGAGGGATGACAGTGAAAATGATGTTTTCTGGTGAGGGGAATGCAGAGGAACTGAAGATGTTGATTTTCTGTCCCTATTCTTGTGAGTCAAGTACAAAGGTGAAATCCAGCCCAACAGCATCTCTTTTTCCTCATTTTTTTAACCCAGGTCCTTGGCAATTGGTCACCAGTATTCCTCCCTGGGGACTCAGCCCATCCTGTGCGGGAGCATCCCCGGCCTGGTGCCCAAGCAGCTGCGCTTCTGTCGGAACTACGTGGAGATCATGCCCAGCGTGGCAGAAGGGGTAAAGATTGGGATCCAGGAATGCCAGCACCAGTTTCGAGGGAGGAGGTGGAACTGCACCACCGTCAATGACAGCTTGGCCATCTTTGGGCCCGTGCTGGATAAAGGTGAGTGAGGTGCTGTGGCTTTGGGAAGGGCAAAATCCGTGGTGGAGGGGCAGCAGAGATCTTTGGAAACCTCCTGTGAACTCATTGCCTTCTGAAAAATTGTAAAATGTCCTGCAGGAGATGGGACTTAAGCTTGACAAAGGAGTGGGGTCATCTCTGTTCCATCGTGGAGCAGGTGATTGGATAGAGGCCTCCCAGAGTCCCTGTCAGCATGAATTACCTATGGCCCTACACCCCTGGGAAGGAACACAAAGTATTATTGCATTATTTGCAGTGGTCAAGCTGTCTTCTGAGTCCTTTTCTGACCCCAGCTCTCTAGAGGATGGCAGAGGGGAAATGNACAAAGTATTTTTGCATTATTTGCAGTTGTCAAGCTGTCTTCTGAGTCCTCTCTAGAGGATGGCAGAGGGGACATGGTGGGCTATTTGGGATGGTTCCCAGGGGCTGGATTTTATCACATAACATCAGTTTTGATACTGTAATGGAATACAATGAAGATCAAAGGCCTGGGGAAATCACCAGCAATTATTGGTTCTGCTTTCCTTGGTTATGAATATGGCAAATTAGGACAGGGTGCAAATTCAGGCAAGTATTTCTGCACCCATTGATAAAAGTGGGAACTCTTGGAAATGTTGTGCCCTAAGTTGTTGAATGCTGTGAGATTTAAGCCCTAAGCTAAGCCTGAGAATCTGGTGTTTTCCCTTATAAGCTGGTAGGAGACTATTTTAGCATGTGAGAACTTTTATCATCCTTTGCCCTTGTTGGGTGTCTTTTAAGTCCAGCCTGCTCTTGTTGGTTTCACTAAGTCTGGGTCAAGCTCTGCTTTTTCCTTTAGCAAAAATAGCAAAAATGGGCCCATTTTCCCTTCCTTCCTTCCTTCCTTCCTTCCTTCCTTCCTTCCTTCCTTCCTTCCTTCCTTCCTTCCTTC
>VZRZ01002867.1:85477-142714 GCA_013398175.1 Climacteris rufus
CCTCCCTCCCTCCCTCTACCCTCCCTCCCTCTCCCCTCCCTCATATGAAAGCAGAGGGAGCATCTGGGATAATTTCAGGGAATCTGCTGTACATCAGTGATCTACACCCACCCTGGAGTGTGTTCTTCCCATCTGGAGGTAGGGGTGGTAGGGGTTTTATCGATTTTTCCCTGCTGCATTACTCAGAGGAGATTTGGGTATTTCCTCTTACATGTATTTGGAAAAATAGGTCAAACAACACAGAGCAAAGTCTTGATTTGCGTCATGTCAGGGCCTCCACCAGCCAGAACAGTGAGCAGGAGAAAGGGTGGGTTCAGCTGGTGTGGTTACCCCATTACAGCAGGGGATCTGAGGCACCATCCTGGAACGGGTTGTCCAGAGAAGCTGTGGCTGCCCCATCCCTGGAAGTGTCCCAGGCCAGGTTGGACAGGTCTTGGAGCAACCTGGGATAGTGGAAGGTGTCCCTGCCCATGGCAGAGGGGTTGGAACTGGATGATCTTCAAGGTTTCATCCAACTCAAACCATTCCATGATGCCATGATTAATTCTGGTGTCACAATTTGGGTTTATCAGTGAGACACCATCCCAAAATAAGTATCTGTAAGACCTGCAGGAGGTACCTCACTCCTGGGTGGTTTTAGTTGAATTAGGCCAGCACAGCCAAATAGATATTTTTTCTATACACAGTGTGATTTGCCCAAGAACATCCACTGGGCACAGGCAAAAAGTGAACCAGATAATCCAACATGCCTCATCCTGTGGCTGGATATCCTCAAGGACACAAATCATGGTTTGGGTCAGAAGGGACCTTAAAATTCATCCATTCCACCCCCTGCCATGAGCAGGGACACCTTCCACTAGACCAGGTTGCTCCAAGCCTGATCCAGCTTGGCCTTGGGCACTTCCAGGGATGGGGAGTCCATGACCTCTCTGGGCAACAGTTCCCAGACAGTCTGGGATCAGACACCCCACATCTCCTGTAGCAATCATCCTTGTGGGTAAACTGCTCCTCAACTCCCTGCTGACCAGAGGAACCCCAACCCCACAATCTGCCAAACTCTCTTATCTCAGGATGGTGCCGGCACGAAGGGTCTGTCCCTGCTCCAGACTGGAGGCTTTGGGTAGCCACGCTCAGGGAGGGAGAGGAGACTGGGACGATTTCATAACTGAAGAATGTTGTTCCTTGAGGGAGAATCAAACCACCCTTCAGTTTTGCTTCACCTACAGCAGGAGGGGGGGAGAAAAAAAAACAGCTCAGTCGCATTCTTGTGCGGCAGATCCCCCAGGGTAGGAACATACTTGAGCTCCTACCCAGAAAGAGAGAAGGGGAAAAGGAGAGAGAGAAAGCAAGGAAGCAAAAATCTGTTTTGCAGCTTGGATTTTAAGTCACCCAGGATCTGAGTGCAGCTCCTCGTTTGAGTCAATGGGGACCCCATCCTCCCTCAGCACAAACCAGAGCAGCTCCTAAAGCATCTCCCCTTTGTCTCACAGACTATCTGCACTCCTTTCACTGAAAAGGACCCGTTTTAATGCCTTCAGGAAATCCTTTCCAGGCCCAAATCTCACTGAGGCTGCCTGGCTGTCTGGGCTGCCCTTGCTGCTGTGGTATCTCATTGCTCATTCAGGGCTAGGCTTGAGCTGTGATTCAGCAGTGCCAAACTGTCACCAGACTCTGGTCCTGTTAAGAGCCATATTCTGATACCTCATCCAAAACCAGACTCTTTTTCCCCATCAGCCTTTTTACGGAAAAAGGTCCCACATGTTTTAGCTAAGACTATATTATGTATATTTCTTTTTAGCCAGGCCTAATCTCCAGAGGTCCCTTCCAACCCTAACAATTCTGTGATTCTGCAGTGAATCACATATTAAACAGGAATGGCAACCAGGGAATGGTGATGTCCAGGGAATCCTGACCTGCTGTTGCTTGAAGGCAACACTTGACAAGCTTGACCCTAAATCCCTCTTGCTCTTTGTATGTTATCCAGGACAGAGAAAGAGCAGAAACCCCCATTCCACTCTTTTTGACTACTCTGATTTGCAGGTCCTTGGCTGTGGAATAAATATTCCCTATGCAGGTCATCCAGGGAGGTGCGGACTCCCCATCCCTGGAAGTGTCCAAGGCCAGGTTGGTCAGGGCTTGGAGCAACCTGGAAATGTAATGGAAAATGTCCCTGCACATGGCAGGGGGTGGGACTGAGATGAACTTTAAGGTCAGGGCTGTGGAACAGGGTTTTTCTCCTCCTTTGTGGTCCTGGGAGTGTATGAGCAGCTGTGCAGCTTCATGGAGAAACATTCAGGTGCTACTGTTGAGTCTTGCTTGCAAATTTCCAGGAAATAGGTGTTTTAATGTAGACTATCTGGGATGCAAAAAACAGCAGACCTGTATGGGGAAAGAATTGAGCCTGACGTCTTTCTCTCTACCTAAACCTAACCTGTTTATCATCTCTAATATAAAGGGGTTACAATTTATTTCTACTCCCCCAGAAGCTCAAATCTCAACTGCTGGACAGTAGAAAGAACCCCTCACTTGAACATTTCTAACAGGAATGTCTAAAGCAAAAAAATCGTTCTTATTTGTTTCTTCATCTCTGTTGTATGAAGGGCGGAAAAACACGGCCATGCGCACACGACCTTAAATGACCACCTGAGGCACAGCTCATGCTCAGCCACTTACCTGAGAGGTCTGGCAGATTTTAATGCAATTGCTGCATCTTTCAGTTTTCCAAGGACAAGGGAAGATTTTCGAGCTGCCTCTAAAAACGCACAGGATAAAACTTGGGAGGTTGTAGTAGAAGGACGTGCCATCACTGACAGCAGAGAGTGAACAGTGCAACCTGACAGGCATTTTCCACCTCCAGCTTGAGTGCCCTGCATTGGGAATTGTGCCTTTTGCCTTTATTTTGGCTTCTGTGGACTGAAGAGGCTGTTCATGCTTAAGTTGTGATTTTAGAGCCTCTCAATGTTGTGCGAGCTCTCTTTGAAACTCCTCTGGGCAGAAATATGAACCAATCTCAAGAGAAGCAATACAATAAAAGCTTATCATGGCCCTGTCTCTTTAAAGTACCTCAGCACATAATTAAGTCAAAATAAAAGTTTCCTCTCTCTCCTCCCCCCATTCAATAAAAGTAAATTACCTCCAACTATTTAAGCCCCCAGTTCGTTTAAATTTAAAAAGGGAGCCCTTGTCTATCTATTTCTTTCACTCACTCCCACCTCCTTCTGCTAAAGACTGGCCAGGGCTTTAAACCTGCCAGCTGGGCTGAGAAATGGTTAATAGTTATTGTGGAGGAGCAGCTTTTAATGAACTATTGAAGAATGATACATTGATGGAGTAATGGGAGTTTAAGTCTCTCTGTAATGAAACAGGTTCTCAGCGCCGACCCATTGTGGTGTAAATACGGCACGACTCTCCCACTGTTTGGTAAGGACTAAATGGCAGAGGCCAGAGGGGGGTCAGCTTATGGGGTCTCCGCTTTAGTTAATCAATCTGATTGGATTAGGGTCACCGCGATCCCTAATAATGTCAAAGGTTACGCCAAACTGGATTAAATGCTTTGTTGGAGAGGGCCCGGATTCTTTCAGCTCTGGCCAGCAGGGCTTGTTTATTAGACTTTAGCACTCGTGTGCAGCCTCGGGACGCCACTCCGGACGCTTTTTGTCCGCCGGGCGCGCGAGGGGGCCGGAACGAGCCGGGGCGGGGGCGTCCCGCGGCCCTGTCAAGTGTCTGCACCCATCGGATGTGCCCCGCGAGGACATACATCAAATCCCCCCGCGGACAAATGAGAGCCTGGTGGGTGATGCGGGGCCTCGGAGGCGCAAATTCATTCCGGAAGCGACGGATGGCCGCCGACCCCGCTCCGAGGCAAATGTCGAGAGCCACAAAAGCGGTGGGGTGACCCACTGCTCGTGTCCATCGGGGTTAATCCTGCCCCTGTCCAGCAAAGCCATGTCCTTGTCGGTGCAGCTCCTGCTTGGGCAGCTCCCAGGATGAGCATGCAATGAAACATGGAGTATTCAAGACCATTGGATTGCTTCGTTATTACACTGGAGGGATATCTTGCCTTCCAGCACTTCCATCTCAGATCCAGGTGGGATCAGATGGGATGGGATCCCCCTGTCATCTTACCCAGAGAGACCATGAAGCCTAAAAAATTCCTGTTATTTTCTCTCACCATGTTCCTGCAGATGACACTCTCTTACAGACAGGGCAGAGTGTCCTTCAGGAAGTGACACCAAATAATTCCTTTGAAGATCCCTTGGCAGTGGAGAGGAGCAGCAATAAGAGTGTTACTGGCAGAGACCTGAGATCCCTGGATCTCCAGTGCCTCATTCCTTCCCACAGCAGAGCACACAACGTGTGTTTACGGGACTGTCAGATTATCCAAGCAGGCTTCTTGCGTGATCCAGACTGGAGAATTTCCCCTCAAGACTTCTGGAATGAACCCAAAATCTGAATTTGACTACAACATCTCTTCCCAAAGGACATTTTGCCTTGACATATCACCAAGAGATAGACAGCCTCCTCTTTTACAAGTCTCCTCCAGTGCTCTGGTGTTGACAACCTTTGTTTGACAACCTCTGTTTTCCTTTGCTTGATTCAGAAAAGCTCTTCTAGCAACAACCATTTTCTTTGTTACTTAGACTTCCCAAAAAGTTAAAACTGGGGCCTGCAGAAGAGCAGTGGGTCAGAAGATGTTTGGGTCCTTCATGCCAGACAGCGAGACAGCTCGAGGTAGTTCCAGTTGTTGCTGGGGTCCTCCAGGGCATGATTCATCTGATGTGTTCTAGACAGTTAGGATTAAATTATTCACACCCTGAAGTTTCTACATCTCCCCATCAATCACTGAGGGAATCCAGGGAGACCGGCTCTGGATGAGAAGACTCTTGCTCCCAGGGACTACATGAAGGGCAGAGCAGGCATCTGTCTAGCTCCTGAGAGATGTGGGATTCAAATCACATCCAGTTTCATGTGGAATGCTGGGCACTGTTACTTTTGCAGCTAGGCTGATTTTGGACTAGGCTTATTTTGAAGTTAGGCTTATTTTGGTCTCTGGACTTTTTGGGGGTAAGCCCTGTGTATTTTCTCTCTCAAGAAAGCCAAAACAAAGCTGTGCTCAAGGGTTGACTCTTTGCCACCGTGGATGAGAAAGCTCATCTTGTGTCTGGTGAAATCCACATGAGTTTTTCCCCAGATTTAGCAAGAATGGAGCAAGGCTTTCAAATTCAGTTATAATCCCTCGGAGACACGAGTCTCCTCCACGTTTTCTTCTTGCTGTGTCACAACAATATCGCTCCGCAGGCTCCCTGATAGGCCTGATCTCATCTTCCAAAGTTAGATGTCAAAGTCTGAGCGAGTCACCCCAGGCTGCCTTTGTAGTTAGTGGAGAGCAATCGGCATCTCCAGGGAGCAATTCATCTGACCTATCTCAGACACCTATCTCAGGATAACATGAATCATAGCAAGATGTTTATTTCTCTCCATTGACTATAGAGGGAGCCTAGGGCTACAGCCTCAGACTTCCATGGGTGCTTCTTAGAGGCCCAGTTTGGGGGCAAGTAGTTCCCACCCCTCATATTTCTCCTGTTAGAAAGCGATCCTGACATCCAGCCTCTGCTGGAGAGGCCATTTTAATAATGGAACAACAAGGCACTGAAAAGGATCTCCTGGACCACTGAATGCAGGCAGTCCCTTGCTACTTAAGGCATAATAACATCTCTTAATGATTTAAAATTAATATGTTTAGCAGCCCTCATCATATTTTCCTGATGGCATTCTGGCATCTTGGTTGTCTCCATGCCAAACTCTTCCCCCCCTTTCCCTGCTCTGGATCAGACTTCTCCACTTCTGCAATAAAGTAAGGCATGAGCAGAAAGCCACAAGATACTGATCCATCCAGGAGGTTTGTTACATGTAGGAGGTACTCTCCGCTCTCTCATGAAACTCTTCCCAAGAGGATCTGATTTCCAACCACACCCCGTCTACCTCTCCGCTAATGGCAATTTGGGCAGCTGCCCTGGTATCAACAACGGAGATCTACAAACTCTGCCCTGTAACTATGGGGAAGGAAACTGGAAGGATCAGGATTGAAAATGTGACTGTGCAAGCTCTGCTCAGCCAGAGGTTTGCCAGTGCTCCTGAGAAAAGGCTGGCACATCCTGGCTCTCACCAGGAGCACGAGTTGTGTTTAGTGTCTGTGCAAATTGAGCTTGGAGCTGGGGATTACTGCATGGGGAGAGGGGATGCTGCACTGCCTGAGCCCATTCCAGCCCACAGAACAGCTCATATTCCTGGCTGGAGCATTCCTGGGCTGGGGTTTATGCAGGTAACTCAGTACAGGCAGCACGCTGGAGGTGCCAAGCAGTTTGGGGAGGTCTAGATGAGCTGTAGCCACATCCCTGGTTTGCAGCCCACAGAGCCCTGGGTGAGCAGCAGCTTCCCCTGAGCCTTGGCAGGAATTGCAGGTTGCAGTGGCAGCAGAGATGCTGAGGAAACGTGCCAAGGTGTTATCCCTCAGCTTTTGGGAGCTGGAGACCCGTGAGGTGATTGAGGAGCTCCTTCTCTTACTGCTGGAACCAGGAAGGGCCAGGCGACCATCAGAGGGGTCACTTCATCCTCTTGTGACTTCAGAGGTGTTCAAGGACAAGCCCTGGGCAGGGATGGCACCCAGGAGGCTGTGGTTAACATCACATCTGGCTGCATCTGCCTCTCCATCCGCGGTGCCCTCGGTTCCGTGGGCTCCAGTGTTCTCGGGGTTTCTTGGAGGCTCTGACCTCACCACCTCCCTACCTGCACAGTGATCCCGGGATAAAGATCTGGCTGCTGTGCATCTGGAGATGTAAACAGCTGTAAACAGCCAACACCCAGGCGCAGAGGAGTGATGGGGAAATGGAAATGGCAGCAATTCCAGGAGCCGATCCCGCTCGCTTTCTGCGCTCCCTCCACCTCCCACTGCACCAACCCTCATCTGTCAACCCTGACATGCAGATTTTTTTTTTTCTTTTTTTTTTTCCTTTCTGGCGACTAAAACATTAGACGGGGGATGAGGGAGGGGAGCAGGAACAAGACAGCCCGTGGCTACAAAACCGGTGGCGTCTCTCCCGGCGGCGGGAGGCACTGGAAACTTCTGCCTCGGGCTGCGCTCACAATGCCACGGGCTGGCAGGGAGCAGGCTGTGCGGAGTTATGGATTTATTTCCTTCCCCCTCCCCTCCCCTTCTTCCCCTTTCCCTGCTGGGTGCACTGCATTCCCCAAACCGGGCTCAGGTTGGTTGCAACAAGGAGCTCCCTCTGCCGCATCCCCAGAGTGCCAAGTCCAGGCGTGGGAGCTAGTCCTAGACAAAAGGGAACAGTAGAGGGAGCTGATTAACATCCCTTTGTCCCGGGAGAATCCCGGCCCCAATCGGGCCCTTGGCGCACAACGGGAGGCACAAACACACACACACACGCATGGACGGGAGCCAAGGAGGGAAACAGGGACAGCGGAGGCTCCATCGCCTTCCTCCGGGTTCCAGGGGGCAGGGGGACACCCTGGGGTTCGCTTTGGGATGGCTCCGGGATGGGGGAGAGCCGTGCCCGCGGTGCGTTTTGCTGGTTGGGGAGACAAAAGTGTCTTCCCCTGTCCCAACCAGCCAAAAGGAGCCAAGCCTCCCGACAAAGAGGGATCCCAGGCTGTGAATGTGGCTTTTCTTCCCGGGGAGATGCGTTGGGAGCTGGCAGTGCTGAATAGAGGCGGGGATTTTAAGGCCAGAAGGGGCTGTGGGATCATCTGGTTGGATTCCTGTGTAATGAGCAGAGATTTTCCTGCTCTCCGTGCCTGAGCAGATAAGGCCGGGCAGCCACAGGAAAACCAGGGCATGTAAAGATGCCCTGCGTGTTTCTCTCTGCGCTGGGCTTGCAGGGCAGAGGAATGGGGATGTTTCCTGCAGAGCACCACGGCATTTTCCAGCAGGATGTTGCTTAGCACATCCCCTGCTAAGCTCTGTTGCATCAGGAAGTGTGTGCCTGGATGGATGAGCCTCTCTCATCCCTTGTTTCCTCAGCCCCATCTTCCTGGGAGCGTCTCCCCCCAAGTAAGGACTTGTCAGCCAAGAACATCCACAGGGTTAAGAAAGAGGCATGGATCAGCCAGCAGGAGAGGGAATGGCTCTAAAGGATTGGTGTGGCTGTGTTTGGATTTCTCTTGTGCATGTGAATGATGTGCTCCTGGGAATGATGAGGGCACGGCTGACTTGAGGACCAGCAGGAGTAAGAGGAAGGCAGATTTTTGGGAAAAAAAATCTTGGGGGATGCAAAGTCAGAGGGTCAGAGAGTTCCATGGGAGGCAGAACCCACCTGACATAGGCAGGCACTTCCCCTGTGCCAGGGTAGGCAGAGGAGCTGCAGAGAAATGGCATTTTTTTGGAAAACAGCACGAGATGGGTGAGGCTGAGGCAGCTGAGGATGGTGTGAAGTTGATCCCAAGACATCAAGCAGGGAAGTGTTTGGTGCTCTGTCTCCTCCTCACCTTCACTGTGCTCCCAGGGGTCACAGAGATGCTTCTGGAGAGTGTTGCCCACAGCAGACCTCTGTGAGGTGGGCCCATTAAAGAGGAGTGGAGATATGTCACAGTCTGGATATTCTGTGAGGAGGGGCTTGAAGGAAACTGTTGTGGGTTTGGTTTGGTTTGGTTTGGTTTGGTTTGGTTTGGTTGGTTTGGTTTGGGCAGGCTTTTTAAGGAGGTGGAAGACAGCATGGTGAACCTCAGGGGAGCTCTGGAGGTTTGGCTGGAGGTAACCCTAAAATCTGATGGCAAAGCCATCTCTAGAATTTAAATTCTATAGATGTCAGGAAGAAGTTCTTCACTCAGAGGGTGGGGAGGCCCTGGCACAGGGTGCCCAGAGAAGCTGTGGCTGCCCCTGGATCCCTGGAAGTGTCCAAGGCCAGGTTGGACAGGGCTTGGAGCAACCTGGGATAGTGGAAGGTGTCCCTGCCCATCGACATGGTCTGTGAGGTCCATTCTGACCCAAACCTTTGTATGACTGAGAAAACAGAAACAGAAACCAGAAAGCCACCAGATCCTGGGAACTGCAGAGCTGCTCTCAAGACCTGGGAACAGGTCCTGACTGGAGGAAGGGAGAGTGACTTTCACTTTTTATTTCGTATTGACTCATCTCAGAGAAGAAAAGCAGTTTACAAAGCACACATCACCCAAGCTGGGCCAGTGATGGGGAGAAGGCAGAGAAGAGAGATTCTGGTTCTGGTTCTGGGTACAGCCTTTCAGATCCTCCTTCCTCTGCCTCTCCACATCCCATGGAGTGACCACAGAACCGACTGGGTATTTCAGTGTGGGCCACATGTAGGGCCCTGCAGCTCTTGCAGTGATTTAGATACTTTTATTGTCCTGCTCACGAGTGTTTCTCTCCAGTTTGATGGACAGGGCTCCATGGAACACTTCCTGGTAGGCTGCAGTTTGCTGACTCAGCATCTGGCACAATTTCCTCTCCATTATTTCCAGGTGCTAAATCACATTAAATGATAGCTAATAATTATGGTTTATCCTTTCCTAATCATGCTGCTTTCCCAGGGAAGCTGTTGCCACAGGGATGTTGTGGGAGTGTGAATGGGTGGGGAGGGCACAAGGAGATGTTTCTGTTCACCTGGAGCCATGGAAAACTTGGAGACCCCTTAGGCTAAGCACACAAGATTCAGCCTAGGAGATATTATATCTTGTCAAAAATGTGTTTATTTATTCTTCTGAGCCAGTTTTCCATCAGGAAAGGAAGCTGCATCAAAATGGAGATGTTTTGCCCTTTGTTTAAGGTCCCCCTTAATTTCAAGACAAAAAAAAAAAAAGAAAAACTTTGGTTTTCTTGGGGTTTTGTGGGTTTTTTTTGCATATTTCAGATAGTTTCATTTGAGTTATTGAAAATGAGGCATTTTATTTCTAATTAATTTAAATATGATCTTATGCCAAAATAGAAAATCATTAAACCATCATAGAAGCACACTGCTGTAAATTTAATATTTTATAGAATATTGGAGAGCTTTTTGTAATATTGAGGTTGAATGGTTCTATCTTCTCAAACAAAAAAAAAATCTGATACTAACAAGATAAAAACACTTCATCAGCCTAAAAATTAAGATTCTTACATTGTCCATCTGATTTTGAACTTCTGAAAATAAAGTAAAATGGAATTTCCTAGAATATGATGATTTTTCTTAGCTCTCATTACTAACCTTAGCTATGACATGATCTCCAAACTCCTTCATTCTGAGAGGCTGCCTAAATCCAGAATGAAATGTCAGCAGTGGTTGCTTAAAGACTCCTCTAAACTCATAAAGCAGCCTCACAGCTCTGTAAAATTACAGTTATGAGAGATAAGACCCAAATCTGTGTCTTACTCTCCCATTACAAACTCTGAGTCCTGACAGGAAGATGCTCCCACAGGAAATTGCACAGATTCTTCTTAGAGAAGAAATAAAAGTTGGAAATTCATTTTAGTGCTGTTGGGTTTGGTGGAGAAAGGTGATTCTGTTCATACAACATCTCCAGTCTGCTTTCCTAACTGGATTTCAGATACAGATTCCTTGAGAGATGAATTTGAAGATGCAAGTGAATCCTGAGAGGGGTAGATGGGAGCTCTGTGAAGCCCAGGTTTTATGGGAAATGTTCAGACTGGGCCCAGAACACTGCTACTCTGGTGAGATTTATATTAGAGTTACAGTCTGTGCCCAGCATCTAAAATGAAGAATATTCTCTGTATTTTGCTCCCCTGAACACAGGGTCTTCTCAAAGTCCTTTAGTTCCCCCTGAACACATCAACTTGGTGAATCTGAAGGCAAATACCAGGTTCTGTAAAGATTTCTTTATGGCTTTATTAATTATAAATCTGCTCCAAACACACCCTGATAATCATGTCACTGATCTCTGTGGATCAGGAAAGAGTTGAAGAGGATACAAATGTTTTATCATCAAATTCTCTATCCCATAACTTTTCCATTGAGAAAGACAATGGATTTTATCTTCTGGTGTTGGTTCTCAAGAGGACAGGATTTTTGAACTTCTCAGCCAGAAGAAAATCATAATCTGAGCTTTCAGTTCCATGTTTCCAGCATTTTCCCAAGGGTTCAGTAACTGAATCAGGTAATCAATAATCAATACGTGAGAATAATCAAGTCATAGAATCATAGAATGTTTTGGCTTGGAAGTGACCTTAAAGGTCATCTATTTCCAACTACCATACAACAATTTAAAGTTAAAAACTCTTCCTAAAATCTCCTCACTTGAACCAAAGCCAACCACTGACCTTCAGAACATTCCTGCCCCATCATTCATTAACACTTTTGTTCATTTATAGAATCATGGAATGGTTTGGGTTGGAAGGGACCTTTAAAGGTCATCCAGTCCAATCTCCTGCCATGACCAGAGACATCTTGAACTGGATCAGGTTGTTCAGATCCCCATCCAACCTGACCTTGGATGTTTCCAGTACATGTTAAGGCTACTGTGACATCCCTGAAATCCTTAAACCAACCTGACACAAAGCCAGTGTTTTTTTAAAAAAAAACTGAGAAGTGCAAAAGGTGTCTGTTTTGTGGGTTGATTTTTTTAAGAGATCCAAATATATTTCCATATTTAATCTGATTTTTCGTGTAGATACTTTAGTAGCAGATTATGCTTTGCTGTAACAGCCGTACCATTACAGCACAAGCCTCATACACTGGTGCTGCAAAATAATGGTTTTTCAGAGCCTGGAGAGTGGGACAGGTGCAATTTAAAAACAAATGGATCAGCATTCCAGCTCTCCTGGAAAAGAGCCTGTAATCACTGGTGTTGCAACTCAGTGAGGTCACTGCGTCAAGCACCCTGGACAATTCACTACATGTATTTGCCTATTTTATGGGGTTGACCACTAATGTGGTTGGCTAAAAGCTGGAAGTATATTGGGCTTTTCTTGTTAGGGATGGGTCTTCTGATATTTAAGAGGCTTGGATCTCACTGGTGGTTTGTAAATCCAGGGCTGCACCTTCTTTTGTGAGGTTTGTGACTCCTGGTGTTTTAGGTTTTATTTGGTTCCATCAACCCTGCCAGAATAAGGAGGGTGTTCTTAGCTCAGACTGGGCAAGTGGGGAAGTCAGCCTGGTTTAACATCACAGAAGAGCTAAACTTGGTCCTGATTGGGATCAGGCAGCTTGGGGTGAACCTCGGTGTGGGATGGTGGATCCTCTTCCCACCACATTCCACAGGTGATGTACAGCAGGAAGCCCAAGGTAGTGGTGTACCAGGACTGCCTCAGAGGATGGTGGTGGCTCCTCTGGAGCTGGCCTGAGCAGGAAAACCACATCCCAGAGTGACACACTGATGCTGGGCTTCAACACCCTCACAGCACAGCCCTGCTGCTCACAGGGCACAGCCAGGGCAAAAACCATAAGCAAAACACTGGAGAGCCACAAGTGATCCAGGAGCTGGGGAGTCATTCCTGCCCTGACAGCTTGAACTCCTCACCCAAGATAATACCCAAACCTGCCTTGACCTCCAGCTGCTCACCAGAGCAAGTGCACAAACAGCCTTGCCATAAAAACTGATTTAATCCAACCAAGGTTAACCAGCCTGGGTGAAAGACTTGTCTTCCTTGTGTAAAACTTTTCATCTTGGATCTCTTCACTTCTGTTCTTGACCTCTAAGCAGCTCTGTGAGGCTCTGGGAATCTGCAGATCATGGGCACTTTGTTTCTTGAGTTAAATGTACTTACCCAACAGGACTCTGAGCCTCAGAGGCTGCATGTTGCACTCAGCATTAAAATAAGGGCAAGCACAGGCCCTGAAACTCGAGGAATCCCTGCAGTTCCTCACCAAAATCTCTCTCTGCTTTGCTCAGCTGTGCTCTCAGTTCCTGAACTCTCTGCAGGCTTCCACCAACACCCAAAATTAGCACCAAAGTCGTGGTGATGCCCAAAGCACCTGTGTTTATCCACAATAGAACAAATGTGCAGATTAGAAGGAAAAGATGCCAAAATTTCCACCATAGCCAAGAAACTGCATAAAAATTGCACACATTGAAGAAAGACAAGAGGATGGTGGGACCAGGGAGGGATTTATGGGCAGGAGATAACATTTCTTATCAGCATTGGCATTGCTCCACTGCAGGACAGCACTGGGCAGTGTACGGGCGACCCAACTTCTGCCTGGCTGCCTCCCACACCAGGAGGTCCAGCAGAGCCGTGGCTGAATTTCTGAGGAGTAATTCTCAGCTCCAGAGCAACAGTGTGGACTCCAGGAATAAGCCAGGAACCAAACCTGATTTCCTGCAGCTCCCTGACAGCTTTCCACCCTCCCCAGCTTAGATCCATTGTCAGCACAGGCAAAGGCCCCATATCCCATTCCCAGTTGCTTAATCCATTCCTTCCCGCCCCACTGCCAAGACAATAAAGCCCCACTGAGGAGACCCACCTCCCAGGAAATCCTCCTTTAACACCCTCCAAAGCAGCAGCCAGATTTATCTCTGCTGTTGTTCTGGAAAACTAAATGAGGACTCATCTGTTCTAATCCCCTCTTAAGATTTCCAGATGAGGCCTGTGCTCCCATATTAGCATTTCTAACAGCTCCTACGTGTGCCCTGCAAGGCTCCATGGAGAGGAATCACGTACCAGCAACTGCTTCAGGTACCCCATTATCTCCCTCTGAAGGCACAAACGAAGGAGCCTTTGCAATGACCCCATAAAAATTCCTGAAATGAAGACTTGGGCTAAATGGGCCTGGAGATGTTCCTCAGAATGAGTCTCCTGACTTATCCTTTGGGGGAGAGTTTGGGGACTGCTCCTCTCGCCTGACACACGGCATTTTCATTGGCCTTGTTTTTGGCATAGCAGGTTTTGAGATTTCACAGAATCATAGAATCCCAGAAGGGTTTGGATTGAAAGGGACCTCAAAGATCATTTCATTCCACCCCCCTGCCATGGGCGGGGACAAATTCCACTATCCCATGTTGCTCCAAGCCCCATCCAACCTGGCCTTGGACAATTCCAAGGATCCAGGGGCAGCCACAGCTTCTCTGGGCACCCTGTGCCAGGGCCTCCCCACTCTCTGAGTGAAGAACTTCTTCCTGACGTGTAGAGAATTCATGTTCTATTGGTGGTTTTGCCATCTGCTTCTAGGGTCACCTACAGGGGATGGGATACCCACAGGATAAATGACAGTAGCTGTAAGCTGAAGGGGAAGAGGTTTAGATTGGATGTAAGAAAGAAATTCTTTATTATAAAGGTGGAGAAGCCCTGGCACAGGTTGCCCATAGAGGTTGTAGCTGTCCCATCCCTGGAAGTGTCCAAGGCCAGGTTGGATGGGGCTTGGAGCAACCTGGGGTAGTGGAAGGTGTCCCTGCCCATGGCAAGGTGGTGGGACTGGATGAGCTTCAAGTTCCTTTCCAACCCAAACCATTCCATCGTTCTGGGATTCCATGAAATACCAAAACATTCACTGAGATCCTGAGTGATGATGTCCACTAACGAGACTTGTTGGGCCGTGTGATTTACAAGCTCCAGGGTTTCTACTCCTCCCAGCTAACCTGAGAGAAGCACCTCTTTGTCGGGATGCATCTTCCGGCCTGTAACCATCAGCAACTTTGTTGTGCCAGGACAAATCCCAATTTCAGTCCTGCAAGCCTTTTGCTGGCAAGTCTGGAACTGCACGGAAGAGGTGAGCCATTTGCATGATTAAAGGTTGCAGGACCAAACTGATTAGAAAGATTCAGGAGGTTCTCCAATCACAGCATGAGCACAGATCCAGTAGGGAAGGAGCTCTGGGCACGGAATTGGCTTCTCCTCAGAGTAATTTCCACTGGTATCCACCGAGAGCTGGAAGTTCTCAGCTTCTCTCAGGATTGATCTCTGCACCTGCAGAGCAAATTCCTGTAAATATTGTTGTGGTTTCAGTGGCTTTTTCTTTATAATATGAAAACCTGATGCTTTGATTAGAGATGGGGAGAAGGGGGGAAGAATCTGACAGTGTTTTCTGGCATTTAGTCCCTAATTGAAATATTCCCTTTGGGTGTTTAAAAAAAATAATATTAAATTGGCCCAGATATTTTTTTATGAATAAGGCTTTAATTAACTTTTTACATATTAAATGTGCATCAATGGAAATAGTTAGACAAATAGCAGGGGTGTTAGTCATGCAGAAGCAAAGGGATGATTCAGTCAGGGACTGCGTGTGTTGCAGCAGCCTCTCCCTCCGAGGGCACATGTGAGATGCTGAGAGGGAAGGGAAATTAGCATGAGAGATGGAAGCGAGCGTGGAGAGGCAGCACATTAAAAAAGGCCAGCAGAAAGGCGAGGTTCCCGGTGGAATTGGAATTTAAGGACTCCCTTGCTTACGCAGGAATAAGTCACGGAGTCCAGGGACCTGAGCTCTATTCCCAGCTCTGCCTCCCCTCTGTTACGCAACCTCCCTGCTCCGTTTTCCCCTTCCTTTCCCTTCCACCCCCTCCCTTGGCTGGCTCAGGTTAATTTGACAAGTTCTCCTCCACGTCCACTTCAGCAGCAGCCGGGGACTGGGGTGAGGGTTTGGGAAGAGCAGAGTAACGGTGAGGGCAGCGAAGCGTGAGCAGAGATCGCCTGGGGACGGGGTGGGAGCTCCGACCTGGGAGGTTTTGGAGAACAGGTTAGACAAACATCTGTCAGGGATAGTTCAGGCAGAGTGGATCCTGCCTTTGGGCAGGAGGGTGCGAGGTCCAACTCTGATACCTGTGATTTTAAGTACTTCTGGAACAGGAGCTTAGCCTGCCAGTGCATCCAAATATTCATGCAAAATAAGAAGCGAGGGGTATCACTAAAATGTAAGTTTTTTGTAGCAAAAAAAGAGTATTTTAATACCAAGGTGCACCCCTAATTACACTGGCTTAACTTTTCTGCCACTTCCACTGAACTAGTTATAAGTTATTCTGATTTACACCAGGCCAAGAGGAGAATCAGGCCACGTGTTTTTCTGCTGGTGGCCAAAATATGTATTTTTACTTCACTCGATTTATTCAGTAACCTATTTGCATAGACATTTCCGAAGGGCTCTGGGTTGTTCTTTTTTTATTTTTATTTTTTGCTTTCTGCACTTCACATGTCATCTATCCCCCACTCATTACACAGGGCAGCAGCAGTGTTGCTACTGAGGGAGCTCACATTTAACAGCAAGAGAGGAATCTTCAGCAATTCCCATCCCCAAGGGACTGCAGGATGCAGAGCTTTGATTTTGTTGCTCTAAGATAGGCAGGGATGAAAGCGATGTGCACTGTCAGTAAATCCTGAAGGTGCTGGGTTCCTCCAGCAGTGTGGCAAATGCCTTTCCCTCCCACAAAAGTCACCAAAAATGGTGAAAGCAGAACAGGTCATCACCTCTCCTCCCCTCCAAGTTAATACTCTGGATAAGGAGCCATGAGTTATTCCCACCAACTCCGGAGAGCACACACCCATAGCCAGGGGGTGTGGATGCTCTTCAAGAAGCTGTAACTGAACATCAGATGCAAAATCAGGAATAACATCATGTCCAGTCCTCAAATGTGAAGGCAGGGCTGATATAAAAGCAAACAGGCATTTGGTGAATTAATAGAAGCAAGAATAAAAAGGAAAAGCTGGAATTGCAAGTTTTCTTGCAATCGGGTTGGCAAAGCTCTGGAAAATCCTCACAAAGTGAAAGAGAAATAACAAATATACTGTAATACCACATAGCCTGAGGAAGGGAAGGCTTCATCAAAGGATCTGTTATCATTTGGTTTAAAATGGGTGAACCCAGAGACAGAGATCGAAGCCAGATCAAACCCCACAGCACCTCCCTCCTCTTCCCACTCGCTCACAATCCCTGTCCCTTCAGAGAGACTCCAATCCCCAATAACCTGGAGGTTATTCACACTCGGGGTTCCCAATGCTTTCCTTGCCTGGGAGGGCAAAATCCATGTGCAGTTCAGGCTGGAAGAGATCATCTCCAGAGGAGAGAGCATTTCTGGACACTTCCAGCTCCGCTGGCCACAAGGGCTGGCACAGGGCATCTCTCTAATTAGAGGTGGGTGTTATTCAAGCCTAAGAAACCTGGGCAAAACAAGGGAAGCATCAGATTAATGAAATTGGCTTGTCTTGTGAATACAAATGATGACTGGTTGAGAAAATTATCTGGAGGTGTTTGGTATCCTCTGCTTCTACAGCAGGTGATTTGATTTTTGGGGGTTTTAAGGTCAAGTAGCCCACTCACATTGGTGAGAGTTTCACTGTTTTAAATCACAAGCAGATACTAATTATGGCTATTTTAGTGTTGACACTATTATTATTATTTAACCCTGTCTATGATTTGACAGTGAAGCCAATGGAGAACTCCCATTGATCTCATTTCTGTGGTTTTGTATTCGCCAAGAACACAAGGTCCTTGTCTGATCCTGGGTGTGACAGATTCCCAGGTGCTCTCCTAGCCATGTATTAACTTTCCATGTTTCTGCTCACCTTCCCAAATCCAACCAATGACATTTTCAGCTCAGCAGGATGACAGGCTGACTCTTCCTGGTGGCTGAAATTAAATGTTACCAGGACATGATGCAGTAGAGGGTGAGATCTACTTTGAAATTGCCATGCAGATAATTTCTTTCAGTTTTTCAGCCCTAGGACTCGTTTCTCCATATCTGGGACCAATGCCAGGTTGATCACCAGCTCACAGGCTTTTCTCAGCCGTACTGTCAATGCACAATGGTGTAAGGAGGAGATTTGTTTTTTCTACCTTTTCTGTTCTGATTGTGTCTTCATAGGATTGAAAAATTTAAGGGAACGCCTCAGAACATGACTGCTGGTCCTGGTACAAGAGCATGTCATGATAGGACACGGGGGATGGCTTTAAACTGAAGAGAGCAGGGTTAGAGGAGGTATTAGGAAGAAATCCTTCCCTGTGAGGGTGGGGAGGCCCTGGCACAGGTTGCCCAGAGAAGCTGTGGCTGCCCCATCCCTGGAAGTGCCCAAGGCCAGGCTGGATGGAGCTTGGAGCACCCTGGGATAGTGGAAAGTGTCCCTGCCCATGGCAGCGTGGTTGAAACCAGATCTTTGAGATCCCTTCCAACCCAAACCACTCTGGGATTCTATGGTTCTAAGATAAATATTTCTGCCAAGGCCTGGCCATAAAAGATCTATGACAAAGTTCTGGATCTGCATCCACTGAGCCAGCAGATGTGTTCATGGAAGGTGTAGCTATTTCCTTCTGGAAAGGGTGCTGTCATTCAGTTCTTGAGGTTCCTGTTTTGGGGAGGGTGAAGCAGTAGATTTGTTGGTTTTCCCATCTTTAGAAGCTGAGCTCCTTCAGTAGTGTCCTCACATTCACCCCCAGTGATGAACAAATTCACAACTGGAGTCAACTTCAGACAAGTGGTCAGTATATTTAGCTCCCCTTTCTGCTTGAAATTTATACAAGAGCTCCAGCTATAATCAGAATATCTGTCATCCACAGCTTATCTGCTGGCTTATAATTGCTTGTAAATCATCCAGCCTGTGTCTGGGGCTTTGCAACTTCCTTATTCCTCTGTGTCTAAATGGATCTGAAATTCCCTTGCACTGACCTCAAGTGCTTGGGATTAGAAAGTGGGAAGATAATGATGTCTCTCCATCTCACAGGTGGGCAGCTGGGGCAGAGGAGCTGTTTGAAAGTGTTGTTTTGTAGAACTGAGCCTCTTCTCCCTTAGGAACTGCAGATCCAGCCTCCAAACCATGCTTCTTCTCACAAGTTATTTATAAAAAGTGGCTTTTATGCTTTGGGAGCTACGTAAAATTTTTCTGCTTTCCCAACTGGGTGAAACTGAAACCCACAGAAAAAAAAACCCAGCAGATTGCCCAAGCCTGCTGCAGGGAGGTGAGCAGCTCCTCCAGCACCCAGACCCCCTCCCTCCTCCAAATGAAGCCTGTAAAGCAAAAACTTCTGCAAGCCGAAAAATTGCTTAATTGTCTCAAATTGATTCCATGGTTTTATTAAGATATTTTCCCAGCTCTATTATGGTTAATTATTTGTATTACAGTAGACTCTGAGGCCCCAAGCAGAGATCAGGGCCCCATTGTGCTAAATAGTGTACAAGCACATAATAACAGAATCATTCCTTGCCCCAGAGAGTTTGCAATTATGTGGAGAGCTGCAGTGGAAACACACCACAGCTCATGTGAACACCTTTTAGGAGAGGTTAATGTGGATTTTGGAAGCCAAGAGGGTCCCTCACAAGAGCTTGTGCATGCTCCCTGCAACCCCACTTCCTGCTGATCTCCAGTGGGGAAAAGTCGAGGGAAAACATTGATGTACAACCAGGAGATGAATGTCCCACCTGGCTCCAGGCTTTGTGATGGGAATAAAGAGGAAAGAAAAGTGGGGGGAACTGAACAGGTTCCTGTGCTGCTTTCCCCTTCACCTTTGGTCGGTGCTTGGAAACTCGGCTGCGGGAGGTTCATGAGGGAGCTTGTTTCCCTGGGGATTTCCAGCCTCGTCTTGCAGAGCCAAAGCTTTCCTCTGCTTAGGTAAATGTTAAAATGAGCATGAGCCTTGCAGAGACCCTACTTCCTTCCCTCCTGAGTGAGGAAGTGGAGCAAAAATGCAGAAGGGGAACTCTGTGCTTTTCCTTCTCCCTCCTCCCACCCTACTCCTCTGCCAAATCTCTGCGGCCGCATCTCGTCCGTGCGTGGGAGATCTTTCTTATTGAGGGGTCAGCACTGGGGGAGCTTTTCCACACCTGCAAGCGAGTGGGGAGAGTTTTGAGGCCTCAAAGCCTTGCTGGAGGTGATCCCCAGGGCTGGGAATGTGACAAGGTTGGGGTGAATGGGCAGCTGCTGATCCAAACAGGAGCGTTGTTTGTACCCTGGGTGCTGCTCAGCTCTGGGTGACCCTCAGGGACTTCACTTTTGCATTGCCCACCTCTGCCTTGTGCTCTCCCTAGGGCTGAGAGGATGTGAAAGGCAGCAAACTGTAGCCCAAAACCAGGGAAAAATCCAATTGTTTCCAAGCACTAAGCTCAGGACTCAAGCGGAGCAGGAACCTCTGGAGATAACGCGGTGTCTGTGTGTGTGTGTGTAACACGGCCTCGCCGAATCCCCCAGCTTTAGCAGGGCTTTGAAAAAGATCTGGGTGGTGATTCAAAATCCAGGTTACGACCTGTGACCTTTGGATGAGAAATTGTTGCCATTTAGGATGTGTTAGGAGGTCCATCCTTTTCATCAAATGCGTGTTTCTTCTTGCTGCGGGAGGCAATCACACCGGTATATCATTAACTCGCAGAAAAGGAGGCTGTAAAAGAAGTTGATGGGGGACCTTAGCCCACACCCTGCTGGGGTCTGCTCGGAGCACAATATCCCAGCGACCATGAGATTAAGCTAAAGAGAAAAGTGAAAATGCTTTTCACGATTCACACGCCCTTTAGATTGTTTTATTAAACCATTTGAATAGGGATTTCCCTTTCGGCCGACAACGGGGCCCGGCCAATGCATAGTTCTAGGTTGCTATGACTTAGTTGGTGCTGGCTAATCACAAGTGAGGGCAAATTTCATATAAAATATCTCGGGCCATTGTCAACCTAATGCAGCGTGACAGTGCCAGCACAAAGGGGGATTCATTCACCCCAGCAGGTAATAAGGACGATTTGCCATACCAACCAGGCAGTCTCGAGGGGGGCTGTCAAATACGATCAGAGCAGCGAAATGGAGCCTCACATTCCATTCTCAGGTGGGCGAAGGCGATCCTTTTGTTCGACCATGTTGCTTCTGATAACAGAATACAATTATATTCCTTTTTTTTTTTTTTTTTGCTTCCCTGTATCCTATTGACCGTTGGGGTTGTTTTTCATAGCAGTCTTTGGGGCTTGCCTTTTTTTTCTTGCCTATTTTTTTTTTCCCGACGCCAGGAGGGACCCCAATGATCCCTTAACCTGGAGAATTTCACCCCAGTCCTTCCCCGCTCCTTTTCCGCCTTCCCCTTTCATTAAGGACTCTGTCCTGCCACAATGAGCGCCCTGTATCCCTGCTAATCACCCCCAATTGGCACACAGCTTCCTTTTGTCCAGAGCCTCCCAGGGACATGTGCTGTTGGGGAGACGACGGGTCGGGGTAATTCGGGGCGGATGGAGAGGACCGTGCTGTTCCAGGACCATGGAATATTCACAAGAAAGCATCTGTGGGATGGTGGGAGGGGGGGACCAAAGGCCGCCGAGTGTTTCACACATGACCAAGCCAACAGAAAGGCAGATAAAACACCGAGCGGGGTAGGCAGGGAGACATACACGGTAATGATTAGATCAACAGCGAGATAGGGCGATAGAGAGAGAGATAAGGGGGTGTTTGCTTTGCAGGTATCAGACTCGGGTTACTGATACCGGACCGTCCTGCTGATTTGCCTATCTCGGGGGTCTGGTTACCTGCGAGATCACCTGGGGTTGTTTTGACAGTCGCTAATTAGCCAGAGCATTCCAGCCTTCCACCCACCCTCGGCTCAGGCTCACACGAGGGCTCCGAGGGCAGCAGGGAGCAGTGGCCCTGCTCCCAGGGCACAAGGCTTCCAGGCTGCTCTGGCGTCTGGCAATCTGGCTTTACCTGTTCCAGGTACAGCCTGAGAGGTCTGGGAGTGCGAGGAAGGTTTGGGAGTGCGAGCACCACGCAGCTCTGTTGTGCTTCAGTGCAATGATAACCATGAGCAACCAACGGGGAGAAAGCAAAAAGGAAAAAAGAATCGGGAAAAAAAACATCATTCAGATGGTTGAGGGAAACTTGGCCTTCAGGATTTTACAAACTGTGCTAATCCAACCTCCTTCAATCCAACATTCCCTCTTATCTGTATTGCCTTCATGTTCCCTGGCAGGAATTGCCCATTTAATAATTTCCCTCCAATGAGCTGAATCACGGCTAATCTGATCAAATGTCTTTTTAGGGCCTTTCATCTTCCCAGGGATGTGTTGACACTAGCACAGCTGGTTCAGAGGAAACAAGAACTCAATCAGAACTCCGTTCAAAACACAGATGGGACCCAAACCTAACCTTTCCTTTAAGATATGCAAAAGTGTGGTTAACTTCTTGTTATTATGCATTTGCATAAGTCTTTGCATTTAGGGGCCTGATTTTTAAATGGATAAAAAAGCCAAGCAAACCCCGGAGCTGGATTTTGATGAGAAACTGTGCAGAATCAGCTGGGCATGGAGCTGACACGGCTCCCTGTGAAGAGGGGGACAGGCTGTGGTGTCACACAGATCCATAGGGTAGCTACCACTTGCTGTGTTTTGGGTGCTGCTTTTGTCCCAGAGCTCTTGGAGGAACCCTCATCCCATTCCAGGGTTAGACCTGAAATCCTCAGTTACCTGCAGCCCCCAGGGACTGCTGTTCTGTCAAAGTGGGCTTCCCTAGGTTTGGAGAGAAACCCACTTGGGAATGCTGCCAAAGAGGAGGGGATCTGAGGCAAGCCTACACATTGGGCACTGGCAGCAGGAGCTTGGGTTTCACTGGTGAATGACTCCAGATCATTCGGGTCAGTCTGTAAAACTTGTGGAGACTGCAGTTGTGAATTCCCCCTCCCTGGAAATGTTCAAGGCTGGGCTGGATGGGGCTCGGAGCAACCTGGACCAGTGGAAGGTGTCCCTGCCCATGGCAGGGAGTGGAATGAGATGATCTGAAGGTCCCTTCCAATCCAAACCCTTCTGTGATCCTGGGATTCTTTGATTCTCTGATTCCAGTCTTACAAACAGAGCTTTGAGGAATGGACTGAGTGATCCTTCTGCATCAAAGGGATCCCAGGCAGCCATTTAGGCTCTGCTCTTGTTCCAAGGTTCCCAAGTAGTCCGGATCTCCTGGATAACATTGATGGGGATTTATATAACTGTGGACACATCTCTGTGTAATGCAGAGCTGCTCTGGGATGTCCTGGAGCTGCTGCCAACACCTAGAATGATTCTAAGCCCAGATGAGGTGCTGGTTAGGAAGTCTCCATGTCATGGAATCATAGAATAGTTTGGGTTGGAAGGGATCTATAAAGGTCCTCTAGTCCCACCCCCTTGCAATGAGGTGATCACAGCTCAGCACAGGGGTACTGAGGTTCTCCTGGAAGGCCCCGTGGATAAAGAGTGATCCCAGCATAAGTATCACTCCTGGGGTAATAAGGCATCAGGCAGCACTGGCTGAGGAGAAAAGCCCTCCCCTTCACCCCTCTCCTGTGGAATGCTGCAGGCTGAAAGGATGCCCAAAGCTCAGGCTGGAGAGTGTAAGATGAGTTTTCTGTCCTTTGCTTTGGAAATGGGGAAACTGAGGCAGAATTTTGGAGTCCCTCGTGTCCAGAGAGGCACTTTGTGCAGCACTGGTATCCCACTGGGTGAGGCAGTCACCAGGCTCTGATCTTCCCAAAGCCTCTGGAGTCTTCTCAGAGTAACCACAAGGACTCCCTGGCTGCTGCTGCTGTGGTCGAGCAGAAATTCAGGGTCTGGGCATTTGGCTGCTTGGTGGTTTAGGCTTGGGATAGACACCAAGGAAACAAACAAAAGTTTTAAAGATCTCAGAATCTCAGTATCTCTTCCTGAAGTTTTCACTTAGGAAAGTATTTTCCAGTGTGACCAGGATGAACACAGCACACGCTGCAGAATTTGGGAATGTGCTCTGTGGAGGGAGTCTCCCTCCCACCAGGAAGCCTGACTTGTCCCCTCCTTTTATAGTCCTTGTGCTGAGCACATCCAAGGCCACAACTTTCTCTTCTCCACATTTCCTAATGCATAAAAGGTGTGTTTTTGAAAGCGAACAGCAAGTGTGGTACAAGGTCTTAAGGAATTAAGGGGAAATTGAGGAGGTGCCAGATCTGAGGTGCTGCCAGAGACCAACACGCTGCAGATGGTGAGGATGGGTCAAGGAAAACAGCAACAGTGGAAACAAGGACCTTTCCAGAGAGAAGCTGAAGGAAGCTTGAGGCTGAGCCAGACAGCTTATGTAAAACCTTTGCTTTATCTGAGATGGGATCCTCTATTGCTACAATCGAGAGGAATGTGGGGAAACTGAAGCTCACCTGCCTCCGAGGCTGCCAGAGCCAATATTTGGTTTCCAACGCTCCCAGTATTTTCCCCACGAGCAATGTCAGGCTCCCAGCAGCTGTGACACCGCTGTGATCCTCCTCCTCCTCCTCCTCCTCCTCCCCTGCGATGGGAACGACGCTGGTTCCCCTCCAGCACTTGGGCACTGTCTGTGCAGCCTGGATGGATCTGTCAGCTGGCATGTGCCAAGGAGTTCCCTGTTCTCTGCCTTCCCCTGGTGCTTGGCCAATGCTTAATAGTTCTGATTGGCAAACGATTTCCTATTTTGTGATCATTAAAAAAAAAAAGGTTCTTAACATTTTTTTCCCCCACCTCCACTCCTTTCCCTGGGGAGAAATATGTCCTATGAAAATGTGAACTTTCATTTCTTAGAATGGTTTAGGTTGGAAGAGACCTTTAAAGTTTATCTAGTCCAACTCCCCTGCAGTGAGCAAGGACATCTTCCACTAGGTCAGGTTTCTTGAGGCCCCATCTGAATTCACCTTGACTGTTTCCAGGGATGGGGCATCCACCAGCCCTCTGGACAACCTGTTCCACTGTTTCCACCACCCTCATTACAAAAGATTTCTTCCTTATGCCTGAATCCACGCCTTTTTAGTTTAAAACTATTACCCCTTGTTTTAGCTCAACAAGCCCTACTGAGAAGTCTGTCCCCAGCTTTCTTCTAAGCCCCCCAAAGAACATTGTAGAGTGGGGAGGATCATCCCCACATCCTGAACCCTCCGATTTGGCTTTCAGGGATCTGCTGGTCAGCAAGTTTGGCACAGAGACCAGCTGGGCTGATGGACTAGAATATCCTCTGCTGGAATCTGGGACAAGTGAGGCGGCACTGCTCATCCTGCACGTGGATTTGAGGGCCAGCAGGCAATGCCACTTGTGTTGGTATAAGCCAGCAGTGATGCCTCCATGTGCTTTTGCAAATCCTGGGAGCTCTGACTCACCAGTCCCGTTGGATTTCACTCCTGCTATTCAGAAAGGAACTGTGCCTGCAAGGCTGCCAGAGCCTAAAGAAACTCCTTGTCCCAGGGGCCACCAGCTACTTAACAACTGAGGAGGCTCATTTGGTATTAATCTTTTCTGGGATTCTTCTTTTTCATCCACAGTGGTGCAATGTGAGCTTTCATTCAAGCCCGTCTGGTTTATCCTCATGGAAATGTTTATGGGTGACCCTGACCACCTGGGAATGGCACGGCTCTGCTCCCACATCCAGGGAAGGTGTCTCCCTTGATGGCTTCAAGGAGGAAAGCACAGTGTGCTGATAGCAGCTGGGTAGTGCTCCTCACACTGCAGTGAAAACCCAAATTCACCTCACCTCAGTCAAAGGCCGGGCTTCCAAAACTGTTCACGAATTCCTCACTGCTTTTCTCCATTGGACAACACCTTCCAGTCCCCCTGATGCCAAAGGTGCAGGAAGGACCACAGACCCATGGAAAACTGACCTGTTAGGACAGCTGAGTGTAAGAGGCCAGGTTGTGCTGCTCCAAATACCAGAAGCACCAGGTTCATTCCAGTTTTAGTTCCAGTTTCTTGGTTCTTGGGGTTTATTTAGTTTATTTGGTTGGGTTTTTTTCTTTTAATCCAGAGTCAATGTAGTGTCGACTGTTGTGCAAATCCTAACTGACAGCTGAGGGTTTATATCCCCTCGAGCCAAGGAGGGAACTGAAACCCTTTCTCACACTCCCTCATGTACTTAGGGAGTCTGCCCTACCAGAAAAATGTTGGAAATATTTTCTTTACACCTTCCACCCCTCAAAGATGGGTGTCTGAAGTAGCTGGAGCAACGGGTACCTTTCTGTTGTCTTTTAGATTTGAAAAATGAAGCTCAGGGAAACCAGCGTGACTTCTCCCCTCAGTCCTGCTGAACAGATAAAAAATTTCCTCTATTTTACTCCATTTTTTGCCTCTCCCAAGAGTGCTCCAGAGTCTGTGGTGTCAGAAATTCAGGGCTTACAGCCACACCATTGCAGGGTCTTTCCTACCATGGAACAGGGAGCAGGATCTTCTCCTTAAGAGCTGATATGGTAATGATGGCTGGGAATTCTGTCCTTCATTGTCTGGGACAATTCTATTCTTTTCTATGTTGTTTATACATTATCTAACCCAAAAAGGCATTAACTCAGTGCTTCATTCCAAGGAAGTGTGTTTCAAAAAGGAAAGATTTAAGGTGTCCAGAACGGAGACAACCTGGCTCAGTGTTACGGATAGATGAGGTAAAAAGGGACTTTTAAGGGAGAAATGAACCATTATATTGATACTACTATGACACCATAGTCCTTCTTCCCACCTTTCTGGGATATCTATCTGCCCTGGGATTAATCATTTAACCATTCAGGGAAAGATTCAGGCAAAATAAGTCACTGTCTGGGCAGAAGAGCACATGAAAGTTTCATGTATTAGACGGTTGAGAAATTTATGCAGTTACTCATTTTCCTTCCTCATCCAACAAGCTGATGACCCTCTGTTGGCTCCAACTCCTTCTGCCTACAATTCTGAAGGCAAAATGGAATTTAGCATTGCAGACTCCCGAGGAGATAAGCAGGACTGTCCTCAGGTGTACAGATAAGGAAGCAGAAGCACAGAGTGACTAAAGGATTTGCCCAAAGTCACATAAGAAACCTCTGTGAGAGCAGGACAGCAAATCTTGGGTCACATCATCCTCAGGCCTCTGGATTATCAAATTGATGCTACTTAGCTGTGTTTTTGCATCTCAAAACGTTTTTGTTGCTGGTACAAGTGGTCAGAGAGGTTCTGCACAAGATGTTCAGGGGACATTTGGTATCTCAGATTTCAGGCTGGGCTTCTTAGGAAACGCTTTCCAGAAGGGACCAGTGGCTTGAAAACCTCTGTTTTAGAGGACATCCCTGAAGTCCCTCTGTAAGTCCCAGCACCTTTTTCACTGATATTCAACCCCTCCAGAATGGAGTACCTGGAAGTACCAAACATCCAGGTCTCTGGAAACGCAGGAGCAGGCAGGAATTAAACAAGCTGAAGCCAGAGCTTTGGTGGCCTTTTGCTGCACTGAAAAGAAGGTGGTTAAAATACTCTTAAGTCAACATCCCCATGAGATATTAGCCCCCATTAACCTCCTCCTGCCAGACGACTTTCCAGAAGCTCTCTTCAAGTCCCAACCAGCTGCACGTCTCCTGCTACCAGAACCACCCAGAGAGGAATGAGGCGACCTGACAAACACACGGCACTTCCCTGCTATCTTTGCTAAATCTCTCGCATTTTTATATGGCACCTTAATAACCCCTCATTTCCATTACAAGTGCATGCTTTCCTTCTGCTTATCTCTATCCCCGTACACTCCTTCTCCATTCCTGCAGCCACGCCGCCCCCGGCTACAACCCGGGGAGCTCTTCAGAGCTCGGCAGGGTCCGGACAGTCCCATGGCTTGGGAGGTGGCAGGACGTGATTCACACGATGGCACCGCTCCATCTGCGTCAATATTGAACCCGCTGCCTTAACTTAGGGGTAGGAGATGTAAACCCGGTGCCCTAATTTCTCGGAGTCATTAAGAGATGGGCTGCGACTTTCTCAAGAGACAAACTCCTCACCTCAGTGCCCCGGGCCAGATCTCGGCTCCTTTGCCTTGCCTGCCTACATTCCCCAGGTAGTTACGATCAGATACAACGCGATTTGCTTCCTGTTGTGTGCTCTTAAGTGGTGGCTGCATTTCAAAAGCAGGGGAGTGATTGCGTCCTATCCAGGCTGTAAAAGGCACTGGGCGCTTTCTGGGAAGAGTTCAGAGTAATTGGTGCTTCTTAAGGCAAATCCCATCAATACCCTCCTGGCTTTCAATAAGGGCTGAAAACTGTGGAGAGTTTAGGTGATGGACCTGAGATTTAGGGTTAGGTCTCTGCAGCCAGAACTGCCTGGAACTGCTTGTTCAGCTGTGACCCTGTGCAGAAATTCTCCAGGCTGTGCTGCCTGAAGTTCACTGGGGTTTGGTGAGTTCTACACCTGGACAGGATCACTGGATCATAGAAACCTTAAGGTTGGAAAAGACCAACCAGATCACTGAGTCCAAATGTTAACCCAGCACTGCCACGTCCACTGCTAAGAGATATTCCCAAGTGCCATATCCTTTTAAATCCCTCCAGGGATGGTGACTCCAACACTGCCCTGGGCAGCCAGTTCCAGTGCCTGACAACCCTTTCAGTGAAGAAATTTTCCTTAATATCCAACCCAAGTATCCAAATTTCCCTAATATACAACCTGACACATCCTGAGGCCATTTCCTCTCATTCAGTTCCCTGAGCAGATCTTGACCCCCATCTGGCTGCACCCTCCTTTCAGGGAGTTCTGCAGAGCCAGAAGGGCCCCCCTGAACCTCCTTTTCTCCAGGCTGAGCCCCCCCCAGCTCCCTCAACTGCTTCTGGTGCTCCAGCCCCTTCCCCAGCCCTGTTCCCTTCCCTGGACATGCTCCAGCCCCTCAGTGTCCTTGTAGTGAAGGGAATGCACCTGAATCAGCCCAAACACAGGCTGGGTGGAGAATGGGGTGAAAGCAGCCCTGAGCACAAAGACTGGGAAAGTTGGAACTGGATGATCTTTAAGGTGCCTTCCAACCCAACCATTCTATGATTTTATGAAAAGGTTTCAAGATTAGTTGGGCCACACTGGGAGGATGTGGGAGTTGTGTCAGCTCTTCTCTGGGACACCCTGCTCCTTCCACCTCCCTACCACCACTTCATCTGAGTGGCTTCTACAGGAAGCCTTTATTTTTCAGAGATCCCAGGGCTGGTCAAAAACGTCCTTGGAGACGTCACACAAAGATCCCCACCCCTAAAAGTTAGTTTCTGGATCCCACCTGGATTTAGACAAGTGCAAGATGCAAAGTCCTCAGTCCTGTTAGAATGGGACTCTCCTGTTCATGCTCAAAGCTGAGCTTTCAGTCAGGAACTGCATGGTCATCACTTGCAGGACTCTGGGATCCTTCAGGCTGGGCAGATGCTGAACAAGGGCTTTTCAAAATCACACTGGGGACCTGAGGGTTCCTGCATTTTCCTTTTTTGTTGTTGTTGTTGTAGCCCTCGGTGACTTACTAACCTCCCCATGTGCCCTGACAAACGTATTCCATCTCTTCAGCCTGTAAGTTCATGCACATTATTGGATTTGCATATTGTTGTGTTTGGTAGTCTTCCCAAAGCAGAGCTTAAGTTCTTGCTTAAGCCCTTGATCCAGCAGGGACTGCTCTGCAGTTTTGATTGCTCCCCGAAAACATGTTGACTTTTTGGCTTGGTGCATTAAACTCTCTTCACATTAGCAAAGCCTGGGAGCATCTGGAAGGGAAAGATTAAGCCAAAATGCCCAGGGAAAGCTCGGATCAGCAAAATATGGTGCAGGGAAGGTTTGAGTGGTTTTGAGGAGTCAGCTGATACAAAGCTCAGTAGAAGCTGGTGAAGATGCATGAACTGAAAATGTGACCTTGTGCCTTTATGTGTCCATTCATATTCCAGTTTCCCAGTGGAATCATCTCAAAGGTGTCATAAACAACATGATTTCATGGATAACTGGTCTATAAGCATGAGGTGAAGGGGGAACAGTATAATAGGTTAAGGGAGGCCAGTTATCAGAATTGTGCCTGCTTAGAATTCCCTCAAGGGTTTGAGAAGCCCTGTAATGGTGAAAATCCCTTTTTGCTAAAGCCAAAAAACAGTGGTGTTCTCTGAGGTGTGGTGTTGAACTCCACGGTCATTTCTTGTGAGTGGAAAAACCAAAACCGGGAGGGAGAGGGAAATAAAAATTGGTATCTTGGTGTATTCCCCACTTGCAAAGCAGTTTGAAAGGTTTGGTGTTCATTTAGGCACAGTGTAGAAAAAGCACTGGCATCCAGGAAAGCCTTTCCTGCTCCCCTTCCTTGCCCAGCTCTTCCTAGGATGGAAGCCTGTGATGGAAGGTCTCCAAAAGACTGTAACTCCTCAGTCCTTAACCATGACAACTTTTGGCTGATCCCACCCTACAGCCTGAGGCAATGGGCAGAAAAGGAAAGCTCATCTCCAGTGCCCTTGGCAGGGACCTTAGTTAGGCAAGTGAGGAAAACTTCAGGCAGGTGCAAGGTGCACCTTGAACAGTGTCACAGAGTGAGTGGCACAGCCTTGGGGGAAAAGGGTGGAGGGTGGGGACAATGTTTGGTTTATATAGTGAAGATTAAGGACTATCTGGCCATCCCAGCATTTTTATACCTTCCAGCCACCAGCAGCTCTCCCTGTCGAGGAAGAGGTGCTTTACCTGGTGCTGGTCCCACCACTCTGTGAGGCTGTTGTTAAGTGTAGACCTGCATTTTCCATTTTTTGGGAATATACCCAAATTCTGCGCGTCTGAAGCCAAGCCCACTGCTCAGGGTCTGGCTCACTGACTGCGCAGTACCATACAGAATATTCCATACACCCCCTGAAATTCAGGTTTGCACAGCTTTCTCTTGTGCCACGGCCCTATCCAAAGACCTTAGGATGACCCCAGTCAGAACTTCTTGGCTGACCTCAGTGGCCTTGAATCAAACCTGGTCCTGTCTGCACAGGAGCTCATTTCCAAGCAAAAGAAAAATGTCTTTTGGAGTAGGTCCAAGCCAGACCACAGGGAAGAGGAGGATTTCCTGGCCTTCTGCCATGCCCTGCAGAGAAGATGTTCACAGGACTGATCAAACCCATCCTTCACTGGCCGTTACTCATTGCCTTCTCTCTTTCACAGCCACCAGGGAGTCGGCCTTTGTCCACGCCATCGCCTCCGCCGGGGTGGCTTTCGCCGTGACCAGATCCTGCGCCGAGGGCTCGGCCACCATCTGCGGCTGTGACACACGCCACAAGGGCTCTCCTGGGGAGGGCTGGAAGTGGGGGGGCTGCAGCGAGGACGTGGAGTTCGGGAGCATGGTGTCCCGGGAGTTCGCGGACGCCCGGGAGAACAGGCCCGACGCTCGCTCAGCCATGAACCGCCACAACAACGAAGCCGGACGGACCGTAAGGACACCTAAGTTTCACCTTTCCTGTTGTTATTTTCTTAGCTGACACAATGAACGGTGGCAGGGAATTAAGGAGAATAACCAGACCTAAATCTGGGCTGATTTACATCAAAAATGATGATACTGGTCCTATGATAGTTCTAGATCGATGTGCCTGACCTGTGAAAGCTCCACATAAATTCACCCACCCAGATGTAAATGTCTGCCTTGGAGTCAGTTGTCCAGAGCTCTTTTATAGCGAATGGATCAAGGCAGGCCTAGAATGGGATTTCATCCCAGCCTGATGAGGACATCTCCCCAGAGGAGCTGTGGCTGCCCCATCCCTGGAAGTGTCCAAGGCCAGGTTGGACGGGGCTTGGAGCAGCCTGGGATAGTGGAAGGTGCCCCTGTCCGTATCAGAGGGTGGAACTGAATGATTTTTAAGGTCCCTTCCAACCCAGATCATTCTGTGATTCTATGATCAAAATTTTTCACTCAATTAATAATGCCCTAATTATGCCTGTTCCGTTCCATTGGCTGCGGGACACCTGAAGTTGAGATGGACCAGGGTTTAGAAGGTGGATTCAGCTGCTCAAGCAAAAGCATTTTAATGTAAACTGAGATATCTTGAAGTATCCAACCTCTCCTTGAGCTGCCACTGGGAAAGGCAGTGTGTCTCTTGCACATCCTCCACTGCTCTGGGAGTGATCACAGAATCACAGAAGGGCTGGGGTTGGAAGGAACCTCTGGAGACCATCCAGTCCAGCCAATGCCTTGTGATAACTCTGACACTCAGAAATGGCATTAGATGTACGTGTTTGGGCAACTGAATCCTAATTTGGGATCACCTCCCTGCTCTGTAGCCTTGAGGCAGAAGAGCAGGAGAGCATTTCCCACCACCCCTCTTCTCAACATTGTTCTATGTCCCGGGAAATATTTAGAGAAAATCAGAGGCAATATGACTCTGGTACTTCCTGATTAAGCTTAGACCATTCCTTGAAGATGCTTTTACTTCAAACAATCATGGAACAAAATTTGGCAAAAAGAAAGCACAAAACTTGCCTTATACAGTGAATCTTTTCCCTAGGTAGAATAATCCAAATCAGAGGATATTCTTTTTTTTTCATCTCAAGAATAGCCTGTAAATGCCAGAAGAGTGTAATTTGTGGGAAACAATTTGTGAAACTGAACCACAGAGCTCTTTCTAATGGAGATTATGCCACAGCTTCTCTGAGATAACAGAGAACAGATTAATGTGGTCTTGTTCCCTCAGCAGAAGGTCTCACACGTGTCCAGGAGGACCTTTGTGCAGTGAGCTATAGCAAAGCCACCACAGTTGCTGTGCTGGAACACCTGTCCTCAGGCAGGCTGGGGCTTCCTGAGAGCTCCTCAAGTGGACACTGTGAATTCCCAGGGGAGCTATCACACCTCACACCACAGCACAGCTTTTGGAACACAACTTTTGAAAGGGAAATACCACCAGAAACCAAAATTGTCTGCAATGGAGAAGACCACAAGCAATAATGTGGTTTCCTCCAGCTCTGGCCTAAATGATCCCAGGTATCCTGAAGGATCAGGCATTGCTGGTGGCAGTTACTGGGACATGCAGTGGGACAAAGAGTGCTGTGGAGAAGCTGTATAGAGTGGGAAAGATGGATTTGATTGAAAGTGAGAATCCTTGGAAAAAATGAGCTTTGAGCAAACATCCCTGTGATCACAGGCCTGCAGAGGACTATTTACTCTGCGTCTTGATCCTGGACACTGATTTCTTTTAGGACATTTTGCAGGTGTCAGAGATTAGAGAGCAGATGTCACACCATGACCTGAAATCCCACTGTTTTAGAAAGCAACAGTGTTTTCCACTCTCACCGTGCCAGCGCCCATGGGGCAGCTCTTCCAGGCCTCCACACTCGAGTGTTCCCAGCTAAACCTGAGCCATAGGCAATGTTTCATATTAGTTCCCATAGGAACTCCAACCCTACCTCTCCGCCAGGAGTTTTGATTAAGTTCAGCGTGATTATACGAACCAAACCTTTTGTGGTTCTCTCTCATGGCTAATTACAACCTCCTTTGCGGCGGGTGGTACTCCGTAAATAACACAGGAAAGCACCTGGTGAACACCAAGGTGCTGATTCATGGCAAATCTCTTGGGCTCAGGCTGGCACTCGTCTGTTCACGTACCCAGAAATTTGCTGATCAGTCTGAAAATGCAGATTATCAAGCCGGTTGCATAAGGTTGTCTCCCACCTCAGAGCACTGGAGGGCAACACCTCTAGAAATGTTTAAACTCATTTCATAAGAGGTAAAAAGAAATTTCTGAGATCAATAATCACCTCCCCATTTATCTCAGGAAAGTGTTTTTTGTTGAAGGCTGAGCCTTTCAAACTGAAAGTTGGGGTCTTATTCTTTTTCCTTTGAAATGATTTTAGAAAAATCATAACCCTGGCTTAAAAGTAAAAATAAATTCCATTTCAGTTTCTGAAAGTAGCCATAATAAGGCTCGAACTTTGTTTAAGTAAACACAAAACACGTGTAAAGGGTGGAATTCAGTTCTAGATAGTTTGGACATTTCATATTCCTTTAATTTCTAATGGAATAGCTGCATATTTTGCTTATGAAGGAATTGTTTGAGTAGCTTTGTGTGTTCCCTGCCCAGATGTGTCTGAATTGTGTCCCTGGGTGACAGTACTGCCATATTCCCATATGAACACTGATAAGACAGAAGTTAATATGCTCGGAAATCTCTTCATCCCTTGGTGAAGGCTTTTGGGAAATCCTTAAATTTTAGGTGGGAATCAGAACTAATCAATTAAAAGAGCAAAGTTGCAGCAGTTTTATGTGTCTTAGACCCAGCACTGAGCAGGGCATTGACTGAGGAATAAGGGGATTTTTGTTCACAAGAGTGTTAATACATCTAGGAAAACACTCATAATTCTTTAGAAAATCATGGCTAAGTAGCAGAACGTCGTGTTTTTTGATTCCAGGCTAATGTCTCCCTTCTTTGCCTTTCTTCTCTTTCTCAGTCGATCATTGAGCTCATGCACCTCAAGTGCAAGTGCCACGGGCTCTCGGGGAGCTGCGAGGTGAAGACCTGCTGGTGGGCTCAGCCAGACTTCAGGGTCATCGGCGACTACCTCAAGGACAAGTACGACAGCGCCTCGGAAATGGTGGTGGAGAAACACCGGGAATCCCGCGGCTGGGTCGAGACCCTCCGGCCCAAGTACAACTTCTTCAAGGCCCCGACAGAGAAGGACTTGGTCTACTATGAGAACTCACCAAACTTTTGTGAGCCCAACCCCGAGACAGGCTCCTTTGGGACCCGTGACAGGATCTGCAACGTCACTTCCCACGGGATTGACGGCTGCGACCTTTTGTGCTGCGGCCGCGGGCACAACACGAGGACTGAGAAACGGAAAGAGAAGTGTCACTGTATCTTCCACTGGTGCTGCTACGTCCGCTGCCAGGAGTGCATACGAGTCTACGACGTCCACACGTGCAAATAAGGCAGGCAAAACCCTTCGCCGGGCTCCGAGTGGAGAAATGGATTTTGAGCCTACTTCCTCTGAGGTTGCGGATGTGAGAGAAGTCTACTTTTTTGATATTAAAAGAATAAAAACTGGAAAAAAAAATTTAAAAGGCTAAAACTGGTTGGATAGAATAGGTCTAATGACTTCTGGGCTATCCCGAGGTACATCTGGCAGTCACACAAGTTCCTCCCTCCGGCAGGAGAGGGGCTTTTCCAGCAGCCAGAAACACTGAGCTGGAAAGAAGAGCATTAGCAAAAGCATGGATTTGCTCTGCTCTCACCCACCTGAAGTGACTCGTGTGATTAAGTGTCCTTTGAAAGACTTGCATCTTCCTAAGTATCTCCTTTTCCCTCAGCCAGGCAAAGGCTGTGTTGGACAGCAGCACTGAGCTTTCTGAGAGATCTCTCTGCGTATGCAAACAGCCACACTCTGTGTAGTATGAGCAACAGCAGCGAAAGAAATAAAAGCAGATAAATTAAGGATTTTTTTAATAAAGAACATGACTACTTCTTTGTTTTTGCCCTGGAACCAGAGAAGTTTACAAATACCTAATAGAGCGGTAGAGTGGGCAGGCTCTTGGTGTGAACTTTTTAGCATAGTAGCTTCTGCCAGATTTGACATAGGATTCCATGACATCTGTAGGAAGGGAAAGAGGAAGAAGAAGAGGGAGAGAAAGAGAGAAAACTGCTGATGACTTCCTGCAAATGCCCTGTGATGTGCATGGTACGGGAAAGTTCAGTGCCTGATATGTGAAGTGAAGAGGACTCAGTGTGTGCATTGAGAAGGAGACATCCCGCACATGGGAATGTTGCTCCAGCTCTCCAGCCTGGGATGTGGCTCAGCCAGTGAGTCCCCCTTGGAAACATGCAGTGCAGAGTGAGTCTCCTAGGGCTGGGCACTCTCTCCTGGACATAGGACATCATCTCCTCAGCATCCCAGCTTGTTCCTGTAGAGGAGGAAAGGGGAAGTGTTCACCCTTCCCAGCTCACTGGAGAATGCCGTGACCAGCAGTGGAAAGTGCACTTAGTCCATCCACTCTCTGCACCTCATGCAGGCTTCCCGGGCACTTGGCAACAGCCTGAGCCCACAAGTGTGTCTGAACATGGCTCTGAAGGACTCATTGTCATCAATTTACCTGAGGGTGAACCACCCCACCGTCACCACCACACCCCACAAGCTGGAACAGTCTCAGACTCAAGCCAAACTTTGTTCCACACCTAATTTCTACAGCCATTCCCACCTATAAAAGTGGCATGGATTAAAATGGACAAAACCCAGAGTCTGAACCAGCCCAGAATTTGGGTAAACTTGGACACAGAGCCAGATCCCAGCTTTGCAGTGCTGACCCATCTCTGCTGCTCACCCCTGACTCCTCATGTTTGCATGTTGCTCTGCTTCCAGTTCCAGAGCAGGATCACAGTTTACAGAAATGTGTTTCGCCTCCTCCATGGGCATCAGGACTTCTCTCAGCCACATGGGTATCAGGCATGAACTCAGCCCATCACCTTGGTATTTACAGCTCTGTAACCCTGCTTGAGTTATTCCTGGTCAATACTGGGATAAATGAGTGGTGAATCAAGCACAGTCACAACCTGTTTAGCCTCAGATGCACTTGCCCTGTGTCCTCTTAGCCATACCCATACTTCTGTGTTCCTATCCTGGAAAAAGGACATTGGATTGGTGTTTATTCTTTCTCTTCAGCACAGGAAGGGAAACAGGGCATGAGTTAATTCCCTTTTCATGGCAATATAATCATGGCTGTTGGCTGGTTCACTCCTGAAAATCTATGTTTAGAAATCAGAGTGTTCTTCTCTCCCTGCATGTCAGCCTTTTCCCAGGAACCAAAGGAGGGAGTATGCAGAAGAAGAAGGGAACAAACAGAGCTTAATCCCATCAGAGAGAAAACAGGAGGAAATGATGCCTCCGAGGGTTGACTCTGAGTCACGGCGTCTCCTGGGACTACTCCTAGGCTGGTGCAGTTTGTGCATCACCCATTTGTCTCAGGGCTGTGCCCAAGGGCACAAGCAAGATTTGCTTATTGATGGAGGCACTTCTATCAGTGCTTTGCAATTAAAAAAAAAAAAAAAAGCTGCAGTGAAATGAGAGCAGAGGCACAGGAGGGAAAGAAGAGAGGAGGAGATCAAGAAAAGCAAAGACAAATATGTGGAGAAAACCAATCTATGAGATCTGTACATGTAGACACTGCACCCGATGGGGGGCCACGCACCAACTGGCACAAGGCAATAAATCACTGAAAAATGAAATAAAGATGGACCAATTCATGGATGCATGACTGATTTTTGTAATGCAGTCTTGGAGAAAAGGAAAACATAACCATTATGGGAAATAGAGAAGGAAGCCACTACAGGGGCAAATTGCCGCTATAACCAGCATTCAAGCACAATCTGTCAAGAAAGCAAACTCTGCAGAAAACCATGTATGGGGTGGAAGACATTGATAAATTGGAGAAGATGGGATAAATGAAGATACATCTGATTTACTTAATATGATGCAGTGCAAGCAGCCACAGCAAAAGATGTCAGACATGTTCTACCAGAAACTTCTATCAAGGAATGGTGACCCAACAGTGAAAATTCAAATCATTGCAGGTCAAGGTCCCTTCAATCCATTGACTTCAGCAGGGTCACACCCACAGCTTATTTTACCCTAAGATTTTTAAGCCGAGTGGTTTCAAACTCCTTTTATACCACACCAGTGAAGAAATGGGTTGAAGGATTTGGCTTCTGTGTGTAGGAGCTGGAATCTGATCCCAGCCCATCCACAGCATGCCCACATCCACCATTTCTGCTTTTGCACCAGAACAAGCCCAACATCACCAGCAGGTGAAGCTTTTGGGAAGGATGGGGGAAAAAAAATGAAACTGGGCATTTGCTGAGCAATTGCCTCTTAAGGTGAACAAACAGATTTTGACTGCAACAATGGAATTTATTGCATCTGGTCTAAGCTATTTATCTCATTTTCTGCTGGAATCAATGGCAAGAAACAAACAAGTCCAGAAGGTGATTCATTATATTTAGGAAGGTACCTAAGCTGTGTTTGGTAATGTGCCTTCTGGGGGTATCTCTGTCTTTCCTCTGACTTCAGCTGGTGAGCTCAGAGTAGATGATGAGCTCTTTGATGGGTCCAGAATGATGATGTGAAGTCCACCATGAGTCAAGGAAGTGAAGCTGCAACCTGATCATCAGCTGAGATGGGCTGGAAGTTGTGCTCCTTCACTCCAAGCTGGGGCCAGGCTTGAAGCAGCTCAGTGGTTGGGACTCCCCCCTGTTCAAGGCGTTTTTAATTAAGCCTATGGGTACTTTGTTGGGTTTGTTATGTAATTAATCATCTGCTGTGATGATATAATGTAAGGGTTGAGCAGCTGCTACTAAAGTCATTGAAAAATGCCTGATTGAATTCTGTTCATCACCCCAAGTGCATCCGAGGGTTCCAGTCCTGAGTCTGACTCTGCCCATCCCTGAGGAGGCAAAAGAGCCTGTGAGGGGTCTGGGAGCTGGGCCTGTGTCTGGCCCCATGGCTTTGGAGAAGGGGCTTGGGCCATCGCTACACATGAATTTGGGAAGTGTCTTTGGAAAACTGAGCTCCCACCCCACTGCCTACACCAGATGTCTCAAGTCAGGGTTTCCACAACACTGGTGAAAGATCAAGTCAATGATGAGTGAGGTGCTCTCCCTTCCTACGGGAGATGGTTGAATACAGCCCAGAGCTGCCTTCTGCCTCAGGTTCTCCCCTCCTGTGCAAACAGTAGGGCCTTCATTATGGGAAGGTCTTGGGATTTCACTCAATAATGTAATATCACATCTGATGATATTTTGGGTGCCCTACAATATCCTATAGAGATCCAGATGTTTTTTCAATGGCCTAAGACCCACACAAATCTCAAACCTGGGCAGCCAGAGACCGTTTGGTGTCCAAAATGACACAAGATGTCTTTGTGTAGGCAGTTGAATTGTGCACTTCTCTGGAAATGGTTTTCTGTCAAACCTTCTCCCCACCCTGGTCTATAATGCTCCAGTCTATAATCAAAAAGAAAATTGCATTCACTTCCCACAAATGGGAGCTGGCCAACTCCACCTCCATGGCCCCTGGTGTCCTTCCCTCCAGTGTCCACTGGTGAGGTTTGTCCTCAGGCAGATGGTCTGTATCAGGGATGTGTCTGGCAGTACCGGGAAAAAGGGAGAAGATATCACTCAACCAAGTGACACAGATGCAAAAAAATAAAAGCAAAAAAGGAACAGAATCCATCGTCTTACATGCTGCTATCTAGCCTTTCCTTTAGCTGAACAGATGGGTTGGATGGGCCCCGTCAGTTCCACATCCAGCCTATTAAAGACAGTGGAGTTACCTGAGAGGGGGGAATTTGGCCTTATCTCTTTTCTTTCTATGAAAGAAATGGAAAGTTTAGGCGCTTTGTTTTTTTTGGTTTTTTTTTTTTCCCTTGGTTTGATTTAGTTTTAGAATTTGGGGGCTTCTCTTTCTCAGAGAAAAAGAAAATATGGGGAGGGACATGCATGACAATTTCTGTTGCTTGACCCCAGTGTATCACTCCTGGCTGAGTGTCGTGCCCAGCACTCACAGTCTTCTCCAAAGCATTTTGATGTCTACAGAATTGCTCCACTCCTTAGGAGGAGCTTGAAGTGCAGAACTAAGGCAGTCAGGATTTAATTTTTGGAGGGGATTGCAGAGACAACCACACCACAAAATGCAACATGGCACAGAAATCCCAGAGTCAGCACCAACCACGTCAGCCCTGCAGTGCTGTCGTCTTAGCTGAGAGCTGCAGGATTTCTGTATTGGCAAACCTCAGAAAATAATTTCTTCTGCCTCTCAATCTCAAATATTTTGGTGTTTTCAATGCATTCAGATCTACTGCCACAGAGATGTCCATGGATTATGTCATGTTTGTCATGTGTGTTCATATGTTTGTCATGCCCTCATCCTTAAATTCATATACAGGAGAAACACTCTGAGCTTTGGGTCCCTTTTGTTTTAGCTTCAAAGATTGGTTTGAGTGCTGAAAAGCCGGTGGTTGATGTTGTTGGGGATATTCAGGGTTACAGCATGAGCTTTCTGCAGGAGCTGGGAGTTGTGAATCCAGCCCTGGGATCTGCGCTATGGAAATTACTCCAGGCTTCCCTTGATGCTTTAATGAAATCCATTTGGGAAGATGAAACAGGGCCATGAAAGGCACCAAATCCAAGTGCCCTGCAGATAATGGCCACTGCACCTGGTTCAACGGGCTGTCCATAGGAAAACAACTCCTGGCTCCTCCAGAGACCTGCTGCAGGGCTGAGGCTGCCAAGAAATCATCACCCTGCTGTCAGGGGCAGAGTGAGGGGGATGTTTGCTTAGATCTGTCATTCCTGTGCTCAAGCAGCTGTTGGGATGGGAAGCTTCAAGAGTGTTGGATGATAGGAGAGAAGGTGGGCTGGGCAGGATGAGAGCTCATATCTTCTTCATACCTACAGTTTCCTATTTTCCACCTCCCTCCAAACTAAATTTTGACTGTTTTAGCAGTAACTTCTTTTTATGGGAGTATCTGTCTTGTTAGATTTCCCCTCTCTCATTGGAAGCAGTGGTGGGATTTGGTTGAATTGTTTCATTCATGGCTTAACCCTTCCATCCTCGTGTTTCCTGCCCTCCCTTGTGTGCTCCAGCAGAAGTTACTGATCTGCAGTTCATCACCCCCTGACTCAGGCTTTTATTAACTGCTGTGGGGAGCAGATTCCTCAGTTTGATGGGAAATGGAGGCTCCTCTGGCCTCTTATTTCAAGAAAGAGGTGTTTAGTCCTCCTTTCTGCCCCTCCCAGTGTCTTCATGGACTCAGGCAAGTCATTCTGCTCCCACTTTTCTGCAGTTTCTGGAGGTGTCTTTGATGCATCTCCACCTTGGAGGATGAGATTTTTCTTAATCACAAACAAGAGGCCAGGAGTAGATTCCCAGGCAGTGGTACCTAGAGTGGATTTGGAATACAAAGTGAGATGCTTAAAGGCATATCTACATGTGAGCTAGGTGCTTAAACCCCCATACAAGCCAAATTATGGGCTCCATTTGCCTAAACTGAGCATTTAGGGCTGAACTAAATTATTGAAATCGGTGTCTAGAGCCATCTGGGATGCTCCAGGGTACCCCACTGGCTCCTAGAAGCTCCTCTGGAAGAATATGGGCTTCCCTTAACCCCATGGCATATCTGACAGATCCATGCAGGTTTTTCTCCATCAGATATGGGGGTTTCGGTGTCTAACTCCCAGCAGACACAGGCTTGTGGACATCCACAAGTGTGTGTCTTAATCCATGAGCAGGATCCCTCTCCAGATTCCTAACTCTCGTGCCTTTAGGGGCTCCAAGATGGAAAACTGTTCATGGTCTCACTTCTCTTATTTAAACTGATATAAATCAGGTACAAATGTCTCCAAGGGAGCAGAGGGTGTACCTGTTCTCTAAGAATAATTATTTGGGTCAGCTTTACTGCCTGGTTTGTCATGGGTTTGACCCCCAGGGAGCATCTCTGCTCTTCCTGTTGATGAGCACATACTGGAAATGGACAGGTCCCAGCGAGGCATCCACAGGCAAAATCCTGCTCTCAGGTGAACATCCAGATAGAGAAAGCTCCTGAAGCCACAAGGGTCTTTTCCACATGACCTGGTCTCCTCTTCTGTCTCTGTAGACCTTTTCTTACACATGTTCTGTGCACCAAGGGAGGCCTTGGACAGCCCTGCATGGAAGTGGGGAAAGTGTGATGAGATGCTTTCCCCGTTTTCCTTTTCTTTTCCAAGTTTCTACTTGTTATTTATTAGTATTTATTTATATCTCTCCATTCATTCCACTTCACCAAAAATCCTGCAGGCATGACTGCTACAGACACAGGCTGAGCAAGCAGCCCAGTGTCACCCATGGTTTTGAGGGACAGCACAACCATGTCAGAGCTCCTTCCCAACACACACTTGCCCCCCACTGCTACCATTTGAAAGCACAAGAGGCCTGAATCTTTTCAAGTCAGGCTCCCAAAAGCTCCAAAATTCTTCCGTACAGACAAAAATCCTCCTCAGACTCTGGTGGGGCTTCCTCCAGGCCTGATTGTGCCCCTCTCCCCAGCTGACAGCAGCTCAGCCTTTGCCTCTTCATCCCAGTGGGGACCCACTCGATCTATCTCTTGTGGCATCACTTTCTGTCCCTCCCAGGACCAAACCTGCCTGAACAAGACCTGTCGTAGCTTTGGACTCTCTGACAAGCCCACCAGCAGTGTGGAAGACACAAAACACAAACCTGTAGCACCCCAGGGGATTCCCCCATGGTACAAAACATGCTTGTCCGGCAGTCAAGGACAAGTATCTTCTTGTGAGTGGGTTTTTTCACCGCTGCTTTCCCTTCCCACAGACTGTCTGCCTGATTACATCGCCTTCTTCAAAGCTCCATCACTGTCTGTAACCCCTGCCCTCACCCCACCCCAGCACCCCCTTGTACAGATTGCATGTATGATACAACCTGAAATTCCAAAGCTATTGTACAAAGTAGAATTGTCACCTTTTTTTTTTTCCCTCTCAGTATTTTGTTAAGTCTGATGATTTTTTTATGATTATTTATTTTATGAATAAATGTATATATTAGTAAGAGTATATATTTGCGGAAATAACTCATCGGGACAGTGTTGTTGCTCTGCTGTTGTGCTTGTGACCTCATTGGCTTTTACCCTATTTTCTAATGACAGCACATTAGCAATGTCTTGTAACTGTTTTTTGTTACCAGTTAAGTTTGATAGATGTGTTAACTTTATAATGAAAATTAAAAAAAAAAAAAAAGCATTAATTTTAACCTGCGTTTGGGTGCTTTTTCCCACTGTTCCACAGTTTTGACAGGATGGAATTTCACATCACGGGCTGAAATTCAGCTGGGGAGAAGTAGGGAATAAATATGCCTGCCTTTTGTAGGACAGGAAATGTGTGCTGTGGAAGATGAGATGTCACCTGTTTTGTCACCATTTAACCCATGCACAGCTTCTGTGGGAGGTGACAACCCAATTATGAGAAGAACAAATCCTCTTAAACTCCCACAAATCCATTTGTCAGCTGAGCATCCCCGGGACAGGGACCCCACTTCTTACCCCAGAGCAATAAAAACCCAGCATGGCAAAGAGATTTCTTTTCACAATGTCTCTGGAAGGCCCTAAGAAATTTTCTGTTGGTTTTGCCAATTCAAATAATTTCTTCCTCTGTTAGTACATTAGGTTGGGAGCCTGTTGGGCACTCCTGTAAGTTCCAAGGCTGCAATCATGCTGGAAAAGGGAATAAATTGCAGGGACCAAGCATCAGGATACAATTAGGTGGAGACACAATTGACAGGTGAAATAGGGAAAACCACATTGTTCCTTTCAGTGGAACCACTGTGGCTGACCTTCCATTGAACCTTCCACGGACTGTGTGCAGAAATCTGCTCCTGAAAGGAACTCTGTAACAGCCTTTCCCATCTTTCTGTCCTTAGTGAGGAGAGGCATCCTCATGCAATGGGTTCATTGATCCAGAAAGCCTCACAGCTCCTCTTTGGAATTTTCAGATTGTCTGGATTGGGTGCAGAGGTGTTGGGTTGGCTGCAGTGGAGACAGGGCAGCATTTCCAGGGGTTCCGTGTGTTCACCTCCTACCCCACTCAAAGAGAAACAGATCAGATCCCACAGGAATTCCTGTGGCCTTCACTTTCAAGCCACCCAACTTTACCCCTCACAGTCCAAGAACCCCCTTTAAGACCACTCTTGATGATTTCTGTGTCACAAATGGAGGAATTGGAGCACATTCAGAGATGTATCCCACTTGTTTAAAACCTAGACCTTAGCTTGTATAAATCATCTTGTTTTCCTACAGAGGCTCTAAATGAACACATCCATAAATGAAAAACAGCACCTTTTCTCCAGCAAGGGAGGCAGGCAGCACACCGTGTCACCCCAGAAAAATTATCCCCCCCCAAACACAACTCCCATGCCTGGCTTTGAATGACACAGGTCAAACACCACGGAGAGCTTTCAGCATACCAGGCTCAGCATATTTTCCAGAAATAAATGATAAACATTCTTATTAAAGAGCACTTGAGATAAGCCTATTTGTTAAGCTGTGTTGCCTGCTTCACCAGGTTTGAGCAAGAGCCATTTTTTTTCTTTTTTTTTTTTACTTAAATAGGAAAAACTGATAAATGAGTGGACATCTCAGTTGCTCTCAGCTTACACATGCTATTAACCCCTACAGATCCTTTTAGGAATGACAGAAAATATGGTGTTGATAAAAATGCTGCCTCATGACCTGGACTTTTTATTTTTAGGGAAACTGGTGAAGTGTCCCATTTTTTCCTAGAACAGTCCTTTCCCCTTCCATGGGAAGGCAGCACAAACTGTGGTCACATTTAGCCATGGCAAAGGCCTTTTCTCAAGACAACCCAGGTCACAGAAGTCACCTGAAAATGTTGCACTACCAAAATGGAGCTGTTTGAAACACAGAGCCACAAGTCAAACCTCATTCCCAAGCATGATTTAAGGACTGATGTGCACACAGGTCTTGCTGCAGAGAGATGCCCAAGTACCTGACAATCAGAAGAGCTGGAAGCTTCATGTTTCTTTGATAAACAGTGCACTGAACTTGGCTGAGGATTTGGCTCACAGCAAAATGTCATAGAAGCAGAATGGTTTGTGTTTGAAGAGACCTTAAAGATCATCTCATTCCAACACCTCTGCCATGGGTAGGGACACCTTCCCAGGTTGCTCCAAGCCCCATCCAACCTGGCCTTGGACACTTCCAGGGATGGGGCAGCCACAGCTTCCCTGGGCAGCCTGTGCCAGGGCCTCACCACCCTCACAGGGAAGAATTTTTTCTTCATGTCTAACCTAAATTTTCCCTCCTTTAGCGTGAAATAATTTCCCATTCTCCTATCACCACAGTTCCTGAAGAAAAGTCCCTCTCAGCTCTCTTGTAGCAGCTTCAGATCCTGGAAGGTGCTGTGAGGTCTCCACACAACCTTCTGCTCTCCAGGCTGAACAGCCCCACATTTCTGAGCACTGACTGAGCTACTCCTGAGCAAACCATGGCCAAGTTCACACTGCTGGTAGCTTCATCCCCTCTCCTGTCTTTGTCATGTCTGGGAGCTCCAGGGAGATGTCTCAGATCCCCCAGGACATGTCAACAGGCATTAGACACTTTAGGGAAGTGATTGAGCCCGATTTGCCTGAATTTGAGGTCTGACTGTCAAGTTCCTGCTATTGTTAATAATAAAATAAGGGATTCATGTCACCATGAGGGCTGAGCACCGCCTTGTATCCCTTTGGGAACCTGCAATATCATATGGACTTGGCACATACAGACACTTAGGAGGTTCCTGTCCCTCTGGATTGGCAGGGGGATACCAGAGGAATTACACTGAGGTTCCACAGATGGCCCTGGACACCTGTGTTCCGTGAGGCACATGGAAAATCCCACCTCCACTGGCTGTAACAGGAGCTCAGGGCCTTTGAGCACAAGCAGGCAGCACTTTGCATATTGCCACCCAAATTAAGATGTCTTAATCTGCAAGTTGAATCCCGCTTGAGCAACCAGTCCAATCCAACATCCTTTGAAGCTGAGAAATCCGGCTGAAAGCAACTCCTGACCAGCACCTCACCAGGCCATAAAGAAACACACTGTGACCCAATAAAATCTGAAAGCTTTGCCATCTCATTGCTACCCAGCCTGGCTTTGGAATTTGCTTACTGATCTCTTTTATTTGCAGGTGTGGAGGGTTTTTTTCCCCCATCACAGAGTCATTTGGAGGCACATAGCCAGATTTGCATTCCACAGGGCTACAATCCGGTCTGGGATTTGCCGGCGAGTGTCAACAGGTGAAGTGTTAACTAATGAACTTGGTGGTGGTGTTAAGGTGAGGTCAGCTCAGTTTCTCTTCAAGCTGGTTTCGTGCAAGGACAGCAAGGTTAAATAGACTTTAACAGTGATTTAAAACAGCTCTGTGATTTGTACTTGACTCTTTGAATCCTTGTTCCGTTCTCCCTGGTTCATGCACATCCCAGCATCCTAAATTTCATCTACTCTTTTGTCAGAGAGCAAGGCTGTGTTGAGCACATCTCACCAATCCCTTGATCTCTCAGAAATAAATTGGCTTTATAATATCATTTCCTGGAATATGTGAGATAACTCTCAATTTTGTGTGTGGGAAAGAGTGGTGGTGGTGGTGAAGTGCCAGCTTCACTACAGTGAGAATTTGTCATGCAGGAATCCAAGGAGAACCTTGAACCTGTTTGTTCTGTCCTAATCAATGCAGCTGATTTATGCAGGAAGTGTCTTTCATCCTGGGAATGCCAAGGTTTTTATGGCAGTGTATGGAAATCCAGGTACAAACTTCCCCTCCCTATCAGACAGAGACTTGAAGCTACAGCCCATATCCTGACTGAGTCACCAGCCATCTCCCAGTGACTGATAACTCCAGCCTGGTCTTGAGCAACCCCGCTGGAATTCTGGTTTCAACAAACTGCTGCTTTCCAGAGGACAAATGCTTCCTCTGGAACTTCTGTTCCTCATACTGCGCCTTCACAACACACCCGAATTCCAGGGGCTCTCAAAAATAAAGAAGGAATTTGGGTCCTGCTCACTCTTTAGACCCAAGCTCACAATAGGGACCACGCAGGATGAGGCTGATGAGGATGAAGATGGGGGAGTTTTTTGACAAAGTCTTAACTCTTTGTGTGTAGAATGTGATGAGACAGAGCCCCTTCAAACACCTAGAGATGGTTTTGTCTTCCACACTGCAGAAGAGCAGGCAGGGCTTTGCAGGGGATTTCTCTCTGACGTTCTTTCCGCAGTGTCCGCTGGGACAACGCGGTGTCTCGGTGAAGTGGAGAGGGCAGGACAAGTAAATAGTCCTGAAGTGGGTAAGGGAAGGACTTTGGCTGACATGAACAGCTAAATCAACAAGGAAACTTGTTCCTGGTTCAGCCATGGAGTGGGAACACCACCCTATAAGCACCACAGTCACACAGGAGGAGTTTGGCACACGGAGGGCTGGCAAGGACCAAACCTTTAGGCTTGTTAATGAATGATAATTGAGTGGTCCTCAAGAGCTCTGAATAAGTTCCCCAGCTCCCAGCTGCTATTTCAGGCTGGCAGGGGCTGCTCAACACACCTTGCCTTAGCAGCAGAGGTTGTTCCTCCCGGGGAGGGAAAAGTTACACATTAAAAGGCAGCAGACACTCCAAATATGGAATAAAATGTGACCAAAAGGCTGGCTGTGCAACTTGGATGGATTAGTTTTCCTCCCCTTTAATTAGGATGTTTTGATAGCTGGGGAGCACAATGAGATTCAGGTGTCATTGCTGTTATCACCACCTCAATCATAATGATAATCCTTGTCTCGTGGTGGTGCCTCTGGGCTCATCACTCCTGAAGACCATCCCTCGTGCTGGGTGAAGCCCAAACACAGAGCAGGGTGGTGGGCCCTGTCCTGAAGAACTTCCAGGCCAAGTGATCTGGTTTTAGCTATCTCTGTTTACATCCGCAGTGATGCTGATAAATAAAACCAGATCCTAACCATTGCTGTGGGCTGCCTGAGCCACTTTGCCTGTAGAACAACTGTACCCAAGGAGGCTACACAGCTGTACATGTCGAGCAGATGTCTTGGAAATCATCTAAATGCAGAAAAACATCAGATTATGAACAGCACAATGACTGGTTAACTAGAAAAAGTCAGGTCTACCTTTTAGCATAATTTATCAAACATGTAATGTCAAGGAAATTACTTTTTTTCACTTGTGGCTTGCAATTAGTACAAGCCAATAAAAAACTTAACGTTCTGCTAGCTCATCAAGCATGTGGTTAGACCTTGCTGGCATGAAGAAGGTGAGAACTGCTCTGTAAGCACAGGTTGTATGGTGCAAGCTGGCATAATCCACCAAAGAAATCCTCGGGGCAGCCAGGCTTTGGGACACAATAGTGCTGAGAGGTGAATATGGATCAAATACCCACAATTTCTCATAACATTAAACCTAGGAGACATCCACGGTAATGAGGGTGAGAACAACAGAAAAGAGGCTTTCTGCTCGTGGGGTTTGATGGTAGAAATCTCTGCCAAAGGGAGCTGTCAATATTTAAATTTACCTGAATTTAAAAGGCAGCTGGACACTATTCACCAAAGAAAGACACGTGAGGAGTTTTTGCACTGAAAGACGTAACTCTTCCATCAGAAATCCCAGGTGGGGCTTGCTGGGAGTTGGGATATGCCAGGGGAAACATCACCTTGGGTTTGTCCTGTTCTCCTGCTCTTCCCCTGTCACCTACTCTGGGCCTGTGCCAGAGACAGGAGATGAGGCCAACCCAGCCTGGTCCCTCCCAGCTGATCATAAATCCATTGGCATATAAATGTTCATGAAACAAGTCTGGGAGAGACTGATATTCTTTCAACACTCCAGAGAGGAATGACTCCCAGAAAAAGGTGATTTATTCTCTCAATCTGACTAAAAAAAATGAAGACAGCGGTCATTTCACCTGACTTTAAAAAGATTTAAAAACTGACAAATCTTTACAGCCAAGAGAGAGAGCGGGACATGTCCAGCAAGTGATTTGCATGACCAACCTTGGGTGTCTGTTTTAAGAGATGAATCTCCCCCTCGGGGTGACTCTCCTCTCCCTTGACCACAAAACAAGCCTGGGCTGACTGACTTGGACCTGGGCATCTCACTTTTAGAGGTGTAAATTAGGGCTGATGAAACCTTCCCAAAGCTGCATGCCTCACCTCAAATTTGCAGGAATCTCAGCTGTGAGGTAGAACACAGAAAAAGTATCCAAAAAAGGTATTAAACACTAAAGAAAATACACATATATTTTAAAAGTGTTTTGTATGTGTTAATTCAAATTTGGCATCAAAATTCCCTTTGAGCCTCTCAGGTTTACATGTCAGTTCCTGGCCCCAAAATAGTTCTTCCTGAGAAGCCTTCAGTGCCTTCCATAAGAAGGAAAACCTCTTGATCATCACAGGACCTGAAGAGGCAAGGCCACTTCTAACTAGGGAGAAACTTGCAGCTGAAGCCACCAAAGCAAATTCCATTTTTGACTAAAAAATATCTTCAATGTCTACTCAGATCATGAAATAATAAATCCTTAATGGGATTAATCTGAACAGACTCCACTCAGCTGCTGAAGAAGCACAAAAGGTTTGAGTTGAGTCAGCTGGATTTTGACTCTGTGGCTGCAAGGAAGATTCAACCCTAGAAGAGTTCAAACCCAGCCCTCACCCTGCTAAGTCTTTCCCAGTGTGCCAGAGGTGGTGAATGGGCTCTTCTTCCAGATCCAAAGTCATCAGAGCTGCTGTCTTTCACTTCCACAAGGGAAGGCCTTGCTGTTGGATTCAGGAGCTGGCTGTAAATCCAAATTGGGGGTGACTTCAAAGAGTAAATTTAAGGGGCTGTAACTCCACAAGTGACACAAACTCAGCTCGTGCTGCTGTTTTTAGAGAAAAATGTGGATGATCCACGGGGAAAGAGAGAAAAAGCTTTGGGACATTTCATTCCTAACCTGCTGCAGAATGACCACCAAGCAGAGTTAAATGATCTATCCCATGGGGAAATGATGTCAGGCATGATTTGTGAGGACAGAGGAAATTACACTTATTTATTCGAGGTCCATGACCCCTTAGTCTCAGAAATGTGCCATTCCATATGCAATTCCCCATTTGTTGGGAATACTTCGAAGTTTCAAGTTGGTGCAATGCTCTTTAACTATAAACTTCTCAAAACAATTACAAGGCAAAAGTTGCCTCAGACTTTGGGTCATTTGAATCTTGGACATCTGAAGGATGAACAGCTTGGGAATCAGCAGTTTGGAGAAAGAGTGGAGATTGAAAATGAGTCTTCTGTAAGTTTGTTCTCCATCCTCTAAATTTGTGGTTGGATGTTCTTCTTTGGCCACTCCACTCCATCTTGGACACCCTTCAGTTTGAAATCCCCCCATTAAAGACCATCTCTTCCATAAATCTCCTCTGACCTCCAAAGTGACCTTCTGAGCACTGATCTTTCAACAGTGCTGCCAAGGGCAGACAAATCCCTTTGATTTAAAAAGTTCCAGAGACTATTTATTCCAACCTTCTCAACCCATGGAGATGCATCAAAACCCACCCCTGGAGCAGAGTATCCATTGAGGTGGTGGAAAACCAATTCCAAGCATCTTGTTTAACAAAAACAAGAGTTAAAAACTACAAATAAGCATTTTTTCCGTATGACTTGAGTTCCAGCTTTGTCCTCCTGGTTCACCAGGGCAGCATGGAGAGACATCTGGTGGCTGAATCATTTTCTGCAAGCAAATTGTGGAAAATCTGTCTTTGGGGAGGTGTTTTGGAAGGGGAGATGTCTCAAGGAGAACATTTCTCTTCAGAGACACGACTGTTGAGTTCACTTGAAGCACCAATGTGTGCTGCCACATCTCCCACTTCAATAGCAAATCTTCCATTTGTTCATTGGGAAAAAAAAAAAAAGCCAAAATGTGTCTGTTGAGACAGCAGGTCTCTTCTTGATGCCCCAAGTGCTGGGTTTCACTGGAAATTACTGACAGTCCTCTCTCATCTCAGCTCAGAGGACATCCAGAGGGTGATGATCAATCCCATCTTGATTTCTCCTTTTCTAAACAAAATACTGGCAAAAAGTGGGTTTTGTTCCATCAGGCTTCAAAAGAAGCTCTTCTGCACTTGGCAGCAGAGGTCCAGGACAAGCAGAGGATTGGTTGATCCCTGCAGTCCTCCATGGCAAAATCTGTCTGAAGAGTTGCAGGATCTGGAATTTAATCCTACAGAGGCACTGTCAATAATTCCTCCTAGTTCTCCACTGCAGAACAAGCGTAGAAACCTTCTCAAGATCTTCAGGTGTTAGAGCCAAGGCATTGATGTCTCCATCCAGACACACCTTTGCTGGTTGTAAATCCCTCCAGACTCTAAGCCCAAAGAGCCACCAGCACAGGGATTTGACCTGGAATTGTCCTCTCACAGCATGAAATAAGGGAGGAAAACATGACCCAAATGAGCATCATTCTGCATTGTTGCCCCACATTTCATTGTCCTGTTGTTCCTGGCACCTCACGAACTGAAGAGCAGCACAGAGCTGGTCACTCCCATTATCCCTGTTTTGCTCTGGGATTTGCTGAGGTACCTGGATCTTTAGTGGCTGTTGTAGGCTGTGATGTGCCCATCACCAAAAGAGCTTCTGTAGTGACACAGACTCTTCACTCATCTGTGTCGGACAAGGTTTATGGATCAACATTTCTGTCAGGTTCAGGAGGCCAAAAGCGACAGCAGAGTGATGGACAGACCTGCTCACGAGGTCACACTTCAACCATCCACCAGTGACAGCAGCCCTCCATGGTTTTCCACCACTATTCCTTTTGATAGTGCATCATGGGCAGGGACATTTTCCACCAGCCCAGGTTGCTCCAAATAACAGCAAACAACTCCCCCAGTGTTCCACTTGTACCACAGGGATTGAACCCCCCCATCCCAAGGGCCAACCCAACCCCTGTAAGATGCTTTTTGCCCACATTTGATCCACATAATGGGTAGGGAATGTCTTGCAACACACTGGCCTTGCAGCCCGTGCTCTCCAGAGCTGTCCATCCATATCCTTAGGGATTGTCTCTCACATAAGGCCAACCTGTACAAATTATTGCAGCTGGAAAAGGCCCCTGAGGTTCATTCTAAGCATAACTTGATGAGATAAGGCTCAGCCTTCGTCACAGCTGGGAGGCTGCAAACCATTTACCACCACGGGGCACAATCTAATCTACTTCATTTGTCTGATCTCCCCTAATTTTTACTAATCTAGATGAGAAGATGATCTTGTGTACCCAGAAGCACATTACTCTGCTCTGGTCATATCAGATGGCCTAATAACAGATATTCCCCCTCTACACAAACTCTGAGTGGCCTGTCCCCATTGCAGGGTTGATTTTCCCTTGAGTTTGTGGAGCATCTTTCACCAGAAGATCAGGGGCTTGACCATTTTCCCCAAAAATACTTGAATGGGGAGAATATCCTCACTCTTCCCTCACCCAGAATGCTAAGATGATTTATTTTTCATCAAACTGGGAGAGCCCATGCAGGCATCTCTCCTCTGGGGCAATCGATATGGAGGCTCTGTGGCTCAGAGATTCTTTCTGATGCTGCCTGAACATGATGTGCTATTTTTTTTTTATCATTCCCCATGGTTAAACAAATACAATCAGCACCTCCACCGTGGTCAGGATGGATATTTCTGCAGGCAGGTCAGTGCCAAGCAGTGGAAGCCAGGTTCCCAGCAGGGCCAAAAGGCAATGGATCCACTTAAAAATGCTTTAAATCCAGCTCAGAATATGCAGGGGGTGCGAGCTGAGCCACACAGAAGACACTGCTTGGCAAGAGATAACAGCACAGGGAAATCCATGAGAAGGTGGTAACTTCTAGAAAACCCAGATACACCACTGAACTCAGGTGCAAAGATTTTGTCCACAGGTGATTTGGTGACAACTTAAACCTTTATCACAGGGACTGCAACAGCTTTTGTCTGAGTTGTGTTCACCCTGAAGACACAACAGGTACCTGACCTGAACTGGCAGATGAGTCCCACCTCCTATCTGAGAACAGAAGCCACCTGAAGGGGTGAGTATTTGTTTCATCACCACTCTCAAAATTCTACATAAAACTCTGAATTTTGGCTTCCCTTCTAAGTAAAGAGGGGTAAAATTTTATACAAAGCTATTCTTCCACCCAAAGATACCTAAAACAGCTGAGATCCTTCTGGAGGGTCCTCTCACCCCGTTATCTGGAGAGAGAGAAAAGGTGGGATGCTCATGCTGGACAATGCATTTTATAGAAATAAATTTCAGGAGAAATACTCTATATTTGCTGCATGATGCTGCAGATAACATGATCTGAGCATGGCATTGATGTGGCCATGTCACATTTGACCCTCTTTTAATCAGATATCTCTGCATGTTACCCCATGCTGTTCTACACATACGAGTTTTAGTTGCAAAACAACAAGTGCTTTCCTCAACAGAGTAATTAATCTGGAATAAAGTGTCTTTCCTCTGGAATAGTGACACCATAGAAAGCTAATTCCAAAATAGCTATTCTGGTCACATTTTCCATGAAGACAAGTCCTAAGGAGATGTAAAACTGGCACCACAGACCTCGGCGTCGTGTCCCCTGTAGTGAATTTCTCAAAGAATGTCTATTGTCTTGCTTGCCTCTGACTGAGAGATGATAAAACCAAGGAGCTGAGGGGAGCACAGAAAGGAAAAGCTCTGCTGTGTCGAGTATTCCACGTTGCTTAGGAAATCTGGGCTCTTTTCTGGCAAACATATTTTAATTCCCTCCTTTTGTTTACAGGACTGATCCATGTAGCACTGCCCTTGCCAAGCAGCCCAACCTCTCCGGGCATTTGTCTGCCAAAATTATCAGATCTGTTTAAAAATTGTGACATCTTAGCAATAACTCATGCTGGATCCATGCAATTTATTTTCTGATTTTTGAGTCCTCTTAGGGATGTTTTTCCAATCCGGTTCTGAGTACTAAAAATCCAGGGAAGAGGTTTTATTTCTTTTCAGTTCCTTTATCACATGGCTGAGAATGTAAACCCAAGGATAGAAAAGGTCTGCAGTTTAATCATAAATTACCATAAGCAAGAAAAAAATCAGGCAAAAGTTGCAATAATTCAACAGGGCACACAAAGTTGATTACAAATATAAGTGCAAATTGTATTTGTTCATCTTGGTGTTGATATAGGTCGAGGAGGCACCTTAAATAATTTGTGTCCAGTGAACACTGCAAGCAATCACCTATGAAAGTCTTTGAATGTAGCTATTAATTTTTTTCTAAAGTTATACAAAGCCTTTTTATATACTACAAAGAGAAATCTGTAGATGACATATGCTGCCAGTGAAAACTCTGGCTTTAATGGCTGTCCAGTAAAGATGACATTAAGATTTGTGCCCAAAGAAAAAATTATCTGTCAAATTCTCTTCACCAATTGTGCCCCTTAACCAGCGTGTACCTCAGGGAAAGCAGTCAGAGGCTTGGTGCAAGGGAGTATAATTGACTCCAGGCAAATTCAGAAGCCATCTGAAACAAAAATAAAGTGTTTGTGTGAGCAAACAGATGAATAATTTCTATCTGGGATTTATTTGCTCATGGACTACTCAGAAGTGAAAAAGAAAGAGGCAGATTTGTTGGATTATTTCTGCTGTGCTGGGATATCCAAATATTCCTTGCTGTCCTTGCAATTTCCCCATCATCTTTGCTGCTATGTTCAGTTTATCCAGAATGGCCCTTGTGCATGGAGTAGCTCTGCTGGGTTTAGCAGGAACCTTGCATGAGTAAGGATCACCTGTGGCAAGGCAGCCTGAAGGTCTGATCCTCCAGCTATCTCCAGGCAGGGACCTTTCATTTCTAAATTGTTAATAAAGGGACGTGTGCACCACCAGCAACCACCACCCACCTCTTTAACAAACTTAACTGTGAAATTGGATCCTTCCCATTTAGCCTGGATTTGCCTTTGATGCTGTTCCAGAGCTTAGGTTGCCTTATTTGCCTTTTAATTTCTAATCCAGGCATATAGCCAAGTTTAGGACACATTGTCTCCTGTATTACAATATCTTCAGCATGAGCTGCAGCAGTTCCATGAGCATCCTACAGCTCAAGAAGGGCTCTAATGGATCAGCCATAAGCCCCCTGAGCCCCAGAACTCATCTCTAAGAGCAGACAAAAGAGGACAGTTAGCGATGACCACAAGAAACAGGGCACTTTGAGAAGGATGCCTTCTCCTGTGCTGCTCCTTGTCTGATCTCCAAGCTTGTGACGAGGAAAGCTGAGTGCTACCAGGATGAGAAATGTCCTTGGGAAGGTTTTGCTCCAACAAACACCATCAGTTATCCCTGCTTAGCCCCATCCAGTGTACCTGCTTCATCCTGACCTCAGATGCCCAACAAAGGGTGCTGGGGAGTAGCTGTGGGGTCAGGAGTGGGAATCAGAATCACAGAGCACCTGATGGACAGTTCAGGGTGTTCTTCCTGTGTATCCACAGGACGTGGCTGTTCAGTGAGGTATAGGTGACATTCCTGTATGATGCTTGATGGGCAGAGTAAGATCCAGGAAAGAAGAGTAATGGTGATGACATTTGACTAATGAGGAAAAGGCGTGTAAGGCCATGAGATAATGAGTGAGAGACCCCTAGGATCGGATTCCTTAGAAGCAGATCTTCTTATCACCTGCCCTGAAAGATCTGAGGATGTTTTTACACTTGAAAAGGGCCTGGAGCAACATTACACAAAGTGTTTCTCTGGACATCCCACCATGACCTCAGATGGAAAGCATGATGATGCTCTCTCCTTCCTCAGAGCAGACTGAAGAGGAAACATCCTGGGGAGGGATGGGGAATAAACACCTTCTCCAAAGGAAGGTGATCAACACCTTCTCTGTGTCTGGCTCATCACAAGACATTTCAGTGTCTTGGGCTGCAGTGTAACATCCACCTACACTGGAGTGACTCACTGGTGAGATCCCTCCGCACCAGCAGCCTCAGTGCACATCCTCCATTCTTCTCCCACTGTTGTAGGTGATTCAAGCAAGCAGGGGTGGACTTGTCCTCTTGACGAGTGCCAGGAGAACAAAAAAAACCCTCTCACACCTCCCTCCCAAGCCAGCATTATGCCAGGGACAAAGAGACAACTCTATCCCTGGGAGAGCACACAAAAAAGACTCAACTCGAGAAAACACCGAGATAATGCAACGCCTCCCTCCTCCCAGCTGGCAAAGGAGCCCTGGTTCCTCACGCCTTTCCCCCACTTTAAAACATCTCAGGCTTCCTGACTGAACTTGGCTGAGGTCTAAAAGCATGAATAAGCTTCCCCTGTCTGAAAGCCAACTGGCGAGGCCGGCTTGGATGGGACCCTCCGTTTGTTACGGGGAAAATGGCCGGTCCAGTTCTCCTTGTTGGGCGGCGCGTTGCTGGTCGGGAATTAAAGACAGAAGGTCTGTTTGTAACACTGGACACACAATCCCTTCCAGCCTCAAAGACACTGAGGCGGCACAAAATCTACCCTATTCACCAAGATGACCTAGTTCTGTTGTCAGTAGGTTAGAGCGGAGCAAAGTTGAGGGAGAATATCCTGATTAGAGGGATATCCCACAATGGGACAGTGAGGACTCTTTTGTCCCTTAATTTTTGCCCCCATCCCCTAATACTGGGCTTTCTACCAATGCTATAACTCTATGGGTTACAGGCTTGTCCAGTTTATACCCAGCTTAACTCTGCTGCCATCAAGTTTACACCAGGAGAAGATCCAGCATCATGCTTTGTCACCCCCTCCCTGGTGCTGGATGCTTGGGTAGGAGGAGGGTTGATTTGACCATTTAAAATTATTTTTAATGTCTTTTCCTTCTTTTGCTCCACCCCTGAGAAAGCCTAGAAAAGGTGGCAGCCACTTTGCCTTCCACACAAAGGAGCTGTGACCACGAGCTTCCATCCTTCCAGGAAAGTTGGGGTTCATCCAGTTACTCTGGAATCTGGGAAACGAACTGGGTTCAACATCCACACTGTGCCCAGCAGCCTTTTCCTCCCATCTCCGAGACAATGCTCCTCAATACATTTAGGATTGGTGAGTGCAGAGGAAAAACAGCCAAGAAAAGAGATGGATCACACATGGAAAGCTACTTAGTCCCTAAATAAAAGAGGAGAGTGATTAAATTTCTTGTCTATATCTTCCCCGATGGCTTGAGGATGGGCAGACAGGCAGACATTTCCTTACTGATCTTTAATGCCATTACAATAATTAAATACTTCTCTAAATTTAAAATGCACAGACATTTATAAACATGACACATTATACAGTCAGCCCATTGAACAACATCCTAATGATTTATTAACTGCTTATAAATGTTAAAAATAGAAGCTTGAAAGAAAACGCTTCCCTTTCCTCTTCCCTTTTCTGGTGGCGACTGTTAATAAAGGATTTAATCACCCATTTTACATCCTGTTTAAAAAAGAAGGGGCTTTCCTGATAACAGATGCCCCTCTGGCCAACTGGCAAGGAAAAGAGGAATGTATGAGGGATATAAATGTATTTCAGAGGACAGCCAACAAAAAGAGGGAGAGAGGGAGAGAGAAAGAGAGGGAGGAAGAGGAGGAGGAGGAGAAGGGGGGAAGGAGAAAAAAAAAAAGAACCTGAAAGGATTAGAAATTAAAAAGAAGGTATTTTGTGCTGAGCTAAATATTATTTTGTTTCCATTGAAAGGGTTAAGAAAACAAAGACAGAGTTGACAATTTCTCCCGACTGGAAGCTGGGAATGGCCCACGGTGGCACAATGCTATTATTCTTGCATGGGCCCATTCTCACTGGATTTTCCACAAAATCTTTAATAATTTGATTCTTTTCAGCCTCAGCAGCCAGCTGAGCTCTTTAAGAAACAGTAACAAAAACCCAGAGAAAAACCCACTACTGAGAGGGGAGCTTTGGCGGAGAGCTGAGCTGAAGCCGATTAGTTTGGCCTGAATAGAACCAGCCGGGTCCTCGAGCTCTTGCTCAGCCTGGAGCCCTCTGTCTCATTCATTGCAGTACAATATCACCACCAGAGCCCAGGCCTAGACACTAAATTACACTATTATAAAACTAGATTGATACACAAACTTTCCCTCCCAGGCTGAGTAGGGGACTTTTTCAACAATGTTTTTTTTTTTTTTTTTTTTTTTTTTTTTTTTTTT
>VZRZ01002867.1:142758-159335 GCA_013398175.1 Climacteris rufus
TTTCTTTTTTTTTTTTTTTTGGTGGAGGGGGTTAGTGGGGAGCTCGGGGTCTATTCAGGCGTTTTGAAGTATGGCCATTCATATCGAGCATATCAATTCTTAATGGTGCCACACACACAAACTGCAAACACGGGGACACAATCCTGCGGGTTCCCCGGGGGGAGGGCGGCAGGAACTCGCAGGGGTTTTGTCGGGGTTATCTCCCCGAAGACCCAGCAGGGCGGGAGCCTTTCATCGGCCTGAGGCAGCTCTCATTGTCTCCAGGAATTCACATCGGGCCAGCGATGGCATTAAGAAGGAAAGGCAGACGTTTGAGCCTCGTCTGGGCATCCCTGAGCATCACCTGTCCTTGCATCCCCCTCCCTGGTCCCAGCGTCACCTCTGGCAGGTGATGCATCCTGATGCATCCCTTAGGTGGGCGACACTTCCACTTCCTAAATGTGCACTTTTGGGAAGTGAAGAGAGAAAAATAATCATCCTCCAAGCACGTTTTAGGGACCCTCCTCTTCCATTTTGACAGGCAAGTCTGGATTTGGCCACGCAATCCCAAAAACCAGAGAGTTTGCAAGGTTGAGTCTTGGCGCTTTGTTTTAAGCACACCAAACCTCAGCAGCTCAGGGTGGCAAAATCTGATTAGATCGCTCAGCCCCCTCCTACAGCTGGTTTTAGGTTGTTTTAAACCCTTGAAAAACACTAAATCCTTCTTTAGAGAGACAAGGGTCCTCAGCAAGGAGTCCTCAGCATTCTCACCTCCTTCAGCCTGCAGGAAACCTGCTCCTTGTAACACACTGCTCATTTCAGGCTCTAAAACACGAAATTAGAAAGGCCACTTTGGAAAGGAGCAAGTTGGAAGTGGGGAGGGGAGGGGAGTGAAGGGATCTGGAGGAAAGAGTGGTTTATAGATCAGAAAACATGCTACATCCATTCATCCCCATCCCACACGCCCTCATCCTCATGGACAGCCCTCAGGATGCAAAACATCATCCAAACATACACAGCACAACGTTGTCCATGGAAAGCTCTGCATAATCCTCTTTGTATTAATTTTCCAATGTATTTTTGGATGGGAGCTGCATATCTCCATGCATCCTTCTGATTAATCTTTCCCTGGAATTTATCTACTTTAATCCCTGCCTAGTTTGTTTTTATTTTTTCTTTTCTTGCTGTTGCTGTAATTACTTCTGTTAAAGCAGATATTATTTTAAAAGGAGGAAAGACAAGTTTTTGCTTATTTTTCCTGGGGAAAAAAATGCTCTGAAAAACGTCCTCCATTTCCTTACCTGTGCTGGCACTTGTGGAATTTATTTTCCCCAATTTTTTTATTTCCTTTCTCAAAGCCACATTCATCAATGAAAACAATCTCACTCTCCTCTGCCTCCAAACCTCAGGCTGCCCAAATGCTCTGAATATATTAAAAGCAACACAAAAAGAGCACCAACCCAACATGCAAATTAAATTAAAACTTACTCCCCACAAGAGGGAAATAAACAAACAAACAAAACCCCCACAGCTTGTATCTCCACAAAGAGGAGAAATTAAAGGAGATTTAACAGTCCAGAGGAATTTGGACTGTTGTCAATAGTTTTTCTGAATGGGAGCTGTTCCATGACATCAGCACCAATTCTCATATCGGGCATTTCTGCAAGAGAGAGTTTTTCACAAACCATTCATTAACTGGGAAGGGTTTGGAGTAGTTTCCACTTCAAATATTTTGGATGTTGTGGATAATTAACATCACGAAAAGAAGTATTGGCTGTTATCAATGCCATCTTCATCATTCCAGGGCATTAATGGGGCAAATTTGGTACATGGCTGCAGCAGGTTTGGAAACCCTCTAATTAAGATGGCATAATTAAGAAATGACAGAACCCATGGTTTGCTCCCTGGTGTCTTTTTTTTGTGTGTGTTGTCCTGTGTGTGGCTGTGGGGAGGGTTTCTCTTGTGAACTGGGTGTGCTACGTGGCCTGGGTGGCTGGGAGTGATATGGAAAACCCAATTAGGGCAGAAGAAATAATTAGCATTGCAGCACATGGAGGAATGACCCTAAAACATCTGAAAGCTGTGGCTGCTTGCAGAGAGAAACAAAGGAACCCGAGAAGAGAAGAAAGCAGCAATTAGAAAGGAGAGAATGAGCTGGGGTGTTGAACCACAGATCTGTAAATGGACACAAATTGTCCTGATTTTCCTTTTTTTTTTTTTTTTTTTTTTTGCTTTTCTCACAGGGACGATAGTTTCAGGAAAAGTTATACAGGAAGGATTACATCAGAAATAAAAATCTAAGCACCAGGATCCAATCTCTGCATTTTAAGGCTGGTGAAGGTTCTTGGACATTGATTAAATTAATTCTAACATTCACTGATATCAATGGAAAAGAAGTCTGGGAAGTAGCCAGAGATTTTCTCTCTATGTCATGTTCTTTGGGCACAGCACAATTGCAAATTTCTTCTCAACATCATTCTCCACTTTCCAACAACTGCACGGTATTGAGACTAAAACCACTTCAAGCAAGAGAAAGTGGTGGCTGAGAAGTGGCTCAGCAGCTGTTTGGCAGCACCACAAGCTCCCAAAAACACTGATCAACGGGCTGGCTCCCAGTCAGAGGCACGAGGCAGCTCCCAGCTCCCAGCAGGTGACACATGGGGAAGTTGAGAGCAGCACCTCGGCTATCAAAAAACTCACTGCATCTCCAAAAAACTCACCTCAACACCCAAACCAGCTGTGTCAGTTCTCTGACAGAAGAGCTGACAGCAGCACATTGCGCTGATTTTGGTGGTTTGCCTAATAATTAGGGTAGGTATCCCAAAAGATTCCAAAAGTGGAGGAAAAAAGCCCAAATCTCATCATTTGTGAACATCCCTGTGCCCATCGGGAAGCGCCTGACAAACCACTTGTCTTTTGTTGCCAAAATATCCGTGAGCAAGGAGGTCCCAAGCTAACACAAGGGAAATCCAGCGGTGGGAACCAACAAGCAGGAGGAAAACAATGTGGGAATGTCGTAAGCCAAAGGGTTTTGCTCTCCAAGGAAAAGCAGCGGGGGACTGCGGACAGCCAGGATGCCAAGCAGGAATGTGTCACGTTTCCCAACGCCCCCACCCTCTGACACCCAACTTCCCTGGCAGGGCATCGCCGCGGCGAGCTGGGAGAGTGCCCGGAGAGGGAATAAGGGGACCATTGTGGGGATGTGGATCAGGCCTGGGCTATCTGCCTGTGTCATTCCAAACAGCTCAGCCACCTCCCTGCACCCCGGCTCCCCTCCCTGTGCACTGCCATCCCTCTGGGGACATCCTTGTGACAGCAGGGAAATCCAGGCTTTGGAGATGCCCCGTGCCAAGCTTGCTGTCCATATTTATCCATGATGTGCAAAATTAGGGTTAGTTGTAAAAAACTTTTACTCCACTTTGTTATATCCTGGAACATGAGCACTTGTAAGCTCTCAGAGGTCCAAGCGGTGCTTCAGATGTTTTTGCTCCTGCAAACCACTTTATTTATCTTTTTTTTTTTTCCCTTTCTCTCTTTATGATGGCACAGCAAGGAGTTCTCCAGATGGGGACAGAACACGACAGCTGTTCACGGTTTGCACTGGGTTTGCATCCCTGGTTTTCACTCTGACAGGAACCCAGGTGATCCATCCTCTTCAGGAATGCCTGTCATACCACAGCCGTGCCTCTCCTTCCAGGGCAGACAGATTCTTTCCCCAAGCTCCTTTTATGGAGCTGCAGCACCACAGCAAGACAGGTCGTGCCCTGCATGAAATCCCCCAAAACCTTCACTCTCCTGGAGGCTGGTGGAGCTGAGCATAGGGCAGATTCAGGCCCTGGGGTGCTGGGTGGTCCCATCCAGCAGGAACAGACCTCTTGTGTGACTCCCAGACCGAGCCAGACCGGGGTCCCAAATGATTCCTCACACCACCACCCCCACACCCACAATTTCTTTTTTCTCTGCATTTTTCTGACATTTCCCAACGTGTTTTTTCTTGCGTTACATTTCTCAAGGAAGGCTGCCTGATGAGCAGCAAATCATTATTAATTCCTCAGGTATTCATCCTGATACAATTAACCCCCAGCACGCCACACCCCAGGCTGCACTTCCCAAAGAACCCCCCAGTCCTCATCCATCCCCACCACCTCCAGGGCAGTGGCCAAAACCCAGTCCATGGAGCAAAGGATCTGTGAGAGAATGATCCAACATTTTGTCTCCTCTGGACATGGAAATTTAGGGACACTCTAAAAGCCCATCCTCATTTTCCCAAGGTTTTTAAGGGACGTGTCCCAGGCTTAATGTCCACAAATCTTGCAGTGCCCTCAAGAGGCATCTAAGCCACTTGGAGAGTCTTCCAGTCTAAAAAGGCAAGGAATGCCAGAAGTCCCTTTTCTCTTCTAGAGAAGCCAGTGCAGCTGGAGAAGGAATGACATGGCCAAGCTTTTGGGGAAGCCCAGACAACCCTTCCTGCATTACCCAGGTCAGAAAGACATTCCTTTAGATTTCCTGGATAACAGGATTTTTTTACCACTCTTGCACTGCCTCTTTTCTACAAAATCCAAAGTTTTCCATAGAAAATATGGGTGGCATTCCTGCCCGTGGTGAGGAGGTTGGAGTAGACCCAAACCACTCTAGGATTCCATGATTCTATGAAATATCTCCCAGGGTCCTTCAGGAGAACATTTTGATGGGGGTTTTCTGAGCACCACACAGGGAATTTTCTCCCTTTGGAAGGGGATTTGGTGTTTCAGCTGTCACTGCACCAGGGCAAGGAGGTGAATGGTGCTGTCGAGAAGGGAAGAGGTGAGAAGTAGGAACAGTCCTGGAGGTGGTGGCTGGAGGTACCTCTGGATGTCATCCCAACGTTAGAAACAGCACATGGAAGAGTTAAAAGTCAAGTTTGTTATGAAAAGACACTGAAATAGAAAATTATTGAAGTCTGATTCTTCTCCTGCAATGACATGATGCAGGAAGGGAAAGAACTCAAGTCCATTCAAACAAAGCCAAATTGAAGTTCCCATAGTCCAGCTCAGATTGTGCCTCACAATCCCTGTTTTTCCAGGGCGAAATTGAGGCAGGGAGATTTACCAGCCCAGACAGCAGATGAACTGCATAGCACACACCTCACGGCTCACATTTCCTCTTCTGAAATCACCCTCCACCCAGTGACCTGAGGAAATGCTCATAAATGTCTTTTTTTCACTGTGGTGGTTGGAGAAATCAAGATGATCCTTCCTATGTGACTTTTCCTGAACTGCTTTTTTACTTTTCCAGCAGCCACAGCGTTGAAATCAGGTCTTTGGAGAGCAGAGTCAAATTGGCCTCCTCTGAAGGAGAAGATCTTCACAAAACTGGTTGGCAAATTACAAATTTTTCTTGACACCATCCAGCAATTCCTAAAGGGAAAAGGTAACAGCAAAAGATATTCACTCTGATGTTATCACTGAGGGGGAAGAAAACCATGTCCCAGATCTGGGACACTGGAATTGAAAGAAAGTGTTGGTGATTTGGGCCAAGCCCACTGAATCAGCCTCAAATTTGGGCCAAACCCACTGAATCAGCCTCAAATTTGGGCCAGGTCGCTCCTTGCTCCTGCTGCACTGGGCAAACAGCTCATGGCCATTTTATTCCAATGGGAATAAGCAGACAAAGAGCAGAATCAGCCCCGTGTCAGGGCTCCTAATGCTCTGGGTTTGCTGCTCTGGGCACCTGGCTGCTGAATCAGGAGCTCCAAGGCAAACTGGGATCTCTCCAGTTTAAAGATAACCCAGGGCAGGAGGGGAAACCCAGCTTCCATTCCCTGCCTCCCAACCCCTTCCAGGTTGTCCTCAGCATCTCTGCAGCTCGTCATAAAATCATTAAGGTGGGAAAAGACCTCTCAGATCACCAAGTCCAGCCCTAGCCATGCAGCATTTCTCGAGCTGCACCACTGCAAACTGAAGGAAAATGAGGATTTCCAGCCCTCTCTGGCTGCGACTTCCCCAACGAGGACCCTGCCCCAAGCCCTGGTGCCTTTTCCCACAGCCAAGCTGGGGAAAACCCCTGTGAGGACCTGGAAAAACCTAGAGGATGTGGTACTGCCACCTCCTCGGCGATGTGGATTTGCTCCAGCATCCCGGCGAACGAGCCAGCCCCGAGATAAAGGAGCTTGTCGACTTCTAACACCACCTGGGAGGAGGAGGAGGAGGAGGGGGAGGAAGCAGAGAAACAAACCCAGCGAAGGAGGAGGAAAACAAGAGGTTTACAGCCTGCCTTGAAAAGCCCTAAAAAAAAAAAAGAAAAAAAAAAAGGAAAAAAAAAAAAAAAAAAGAGTGACATTCTTGGCTGCCCTCACACCTATTAGCTTAGGAAATGGTGCCTGGTCTCCGCTGGGACCTGGCTGAGACCAAAGGCGAGGGGACCTGTTAGCAGGTACTTGAGAGAGGGGCTGCTGCCTGGATTGGGCTGCAGGCGTGAGAAGCCCCGCAGCCCCCCTGCCCCAGGTCCCCTAATGACCATATAAAAGGGTCGGGGGCGGCTCTCAGGGCAATCAGCTCCCTCCGAGCATCCCATCCCCGCACAAAACCCCACGGCCATAACGGGGACGGCGTTCCTGCATATCTATACCTCCCCGCCGCCGCGGTGGGGGCTGTGGGAGCTGTTTTCCCAAGGAAAATGGGCAAGTGTCACACTCCAGGTCGAATAATTCGGCCTTTGATGTTGGGGAGCAGCGGCATCGCAGGGGCTGTTTGGGGGCTGTGGCATCCCAGATGTGTGTCCCGGGATAAAGCGAAATTGCTCTTGTTTTCCTGCAGACAGGATCAGCTCAGGCACTGGTAATTCCTTGGGAAAAAAAGAGAGTAGCAAAGCTACTTTTCTTCACCCATCATCTTTTTTTTTTTGGCCCCATATCCCTGGTGCTGAAATGCATTTGGGGTTTGTGACAGTCTGGTGGTTTTCCTCAGACAAAAAATATCTGTCTGAGGAAAGTGGAACTGTTTTATTTCAGCATTTCCAAAGGAAGAAGTGTGGTCCTGATCACGTGACTCAATGACATTTTTGTCATTAAAAATATTTTTTCATTGTTTTATACAATTTGTTTTCAAACGCGTGTTTGAAATTCATGAAAAAATGGAACTGACTTGGTTTCCATCACTTCAGAGCCGTTTTCTTTCCACTCATTTAGTTTATTGAGAATGTAATTTTTGATTTTCATAGAGCCACAGCCCTTTTTATTGGGGTTTTTACTTGTTTTGAGGGTGGACTTTTGCTGAATTAAGAAAATCTTCTATATTTCACCAGAAGGCGTCAAGTTTGCAACTGGATTGCTCACATTTGTGCAGGGTCTAGGAGGTCACACCCAGCATCCACCATCTGAGATCCAACCTCCTGTATCCATTTGTGCTCTCCCTAAGCTCAGTGAGAAGAGCCAGACATCCCAAGGAACTTAGACACCCTTCTGCCTTCTCTTTCCACATCCCCTGTCCTCAAAATATACACTGAACCTTGTATTTGCCTTCAAAACTAAATGTTCTTCAGCATAAGGGATGATTGTGGGTCCTAAGCACCTAAATGCACAGGGTATTGGCTCCTCTCCTCTCCTCTCCTCTCCTCTCCAATGGTTGTATCTCCCATTTCTTATGAAAAGCAGCAAAATAAGTGAACCCCAAGTATTTCACAAGCTCCTGGTTCCAGCCTGTGCATTCCCAGCTTCACTGAGTGCTCCCATCCCTGAAATTGGGCACCAGGGAAGAGGCGGGAGACACTGAAGTGGTTCTGAAATGACTGTCCAGGTGCAGGGTATCAATTCAAAGTTAGAAAGTCTCCCCAGATCCCCAAACATCTTCCCTCTCCCAGTAAACCCCACATGTTTGCACCTTCTTTCTTCTCTCCTGTTAACGTCAGCTCTGAAACTGGAAAGAAATTAATCTGCAATATCAGATCCTTTAACTTTCAAACCCTCTGGGTCTGTTTCTATGGACTCTCTGCAAGCAACAATTTCTTCTTAGGAAACTAAGAGGGAAAAAAAAAAAAAACCAAGGAGAAAACAAAGGAATTAAAAATGAGAAAGAACAGCTCATCTCTCCAGTCCCAACACGCAGGAAGCATCCACTGAGGCTCTGATTTCAAAAGAAATAGGTGCTGCTTCCCAAGTCGTTCCCACCTTCTGCCACGGCAGCTTTAGCAATTATTTAAGCAATATCAGGATATTCCCTATGATAAATCACACACTTCTGCTTTCCTGGATGCCTGAATAATTCTGCCCTTCCCCAAAAAAACAGGCACAGAAGGCTCAGGAGCTGCAGCGAGCTCCCTGCAGGGGGAACACTGTCTTCACTCAGCGTCCCACCAAGTGAGGAGATTCCTCCTGGCTCCAAGGCCCTTCCACCCTCCCTGTTCGAGCCTTACAGCCTCACCTGGACATCAGGGAACCTTTCTGAGCTGAGGGAGCAATCCCAGATCCAGTTTTTAAAACCAAGACACGAACTGAGGGTGACTCACCCAACAAATCTTCACCATGGGAGCCCCTTCCCTTCTTTCTGCTCAGGTACCCGAGTGGCTTTTGCAAATATGTCTTTGATGTTTCTTATTTTCACAAGAACAGCTGGAAATTCAAAGCATTTATCAAAAAATCAAAGAAATTCCATCATTATGTAGATCTATGTTAAAAAAAACCAAACCAAAACAACAAATTTTGATAGGAGTTAGGCTTAATCTAACCTTTCTTTCCTGCTTGAAACCCCGAGTATGAGCTGTATCCTGCTGGTAAAATGGCAAAAGGCAGCACTAAGTTTGGAAAACTCTTTCCATGGAAATCTCTGCTGGGCAGGAACAGCAATTAGAGAGCTGTTTAGTGAGAGATTTCTTGTTCTCCAAAATAACTGGTACAGGAAAAACCCTCTCAGATGTGTCCACAAGGGTGTTGGCAAAGCCATTCCAGCTTTGGCCACCTTCTCGCTCTGGTGGGGTTTAAACTCTTGAGCTGAATTTCACATACCCAAAGTCCAAGTTTTGAGTTCCCACTGCCTGGAAAAAACATTTTAGCCAAGCTGTTAGAGGGAATAATCCCAATATTTTTGCTAAGATGAAGACCTGCACCTCCCATTCCAAAGGTGCAGAAGCCAATGCTAAGCCTGGAACACCCAGCTCTGTATTTATTCCTGTTTCAGTGGCCCTGATCCCCCCATCCAAGATCAGATCATGCTGGCAACACGCTGGTTCTTGCTTTGCATCGATTTATTTTGCTGCTGATACAGAGGAAGTTTCAGCATATGATCCCAGGCTTTGCTTCAGCATCTTCTCCCTCTTTGTTTAATGGCATCCCAAACATCACCTGTTTAAATTTTGGACATTTATTGTGGCCAACAAGTTCTTCCTGAGCTACTAGAGGCAAACAGCTGTGAGTTTTCCCTCCTGGGGCACCTCTACCTTTTTGCTAGTGTGAATTAATCCAAGATTTCATCTCCCACTGCCTGTTTTTGGGCAGATTGAAGAGCCTTGGAGCAAGCAGGGCTCATTCCCCAAGACAGTTTCTACACCATCCTTTGGAAAGTCCACAGGTGCTTCCCAAAGGATGGTGGCAAGAGGCCCTGAAGCAGAGGAAAGAGGAGAGAGAGGAGGTGGTTTGGGGAATGGAACCAGCACCAACAAGGACAGTGGCCTTAACACTGTCACCACTGCTTGGCTTTGCAGGACGTGGGTCCAAGGCTCTGCTGGAGGGTCCCTGCTGAGTGTTTTCCTCCCTGCTGAGCCCAGCCAAATGAAACTGCTCAAACTGCTGCCCTCAGCTATCGTTCCTGGGCACAGTTTTTCATTTCTGACCCCAAAAAACACCTCCTAATGTGATTCACTGTTTCCTTCCTGTTTTGCAGCTGCTGCTTGCCGCTCCTCAGGCAGATCTACAATCTGTCAGAGCAAAAGTCAGATGGTGGGTCTTGGGCAAGGACAGGAAAAAAAATCCCCAGCCCATAAATAAATAAAAAAGGAAGTATAAAAGGCAAGACTTTCTCAAAGCAATGGCTTGCAGCTAAGCATTTTCAGTCACCTCTACTGACCAGACAGGTTATTCAGAGTAATTCCAGCCCTGGAGATGACATTTGACATGACATGTACATGAGATGTATCATTTAGGTCACTGTGCTAAAGCACCAGACACCCCCCCCTTCCTCCTCCTCCCCTGCTCTGTGCCCCTCAGGGAATCCAAACGTTCAGGGTCTTTTAAGCTGAATTCCCTGCACAAGAGTTCAGCACCTTTCAACCTTTTCAGACCTATTACAGGAAGAAAACTGAGTGGAAGGAGTGTGGAGGGAGGGTCAGGGGGTGGTTTAAGGCAGGTTATTTACAGGTTTGGAAGTGAAGGGAAAAGAGGCTTTTTGTGTTGGTTGGAAGGGAGATAAAAGTCACTGGAATGGTTCGTCTCTGTGGCCAGTGGCAGAGCACAGGCACCTCCTCAAAGCCTCATAAATGCACCTTTAATTCTGCAATAATCCCTGCATAATTAAGAGATAAAGGCAACAGAGAGGGATATCATCCTGGGATACTGGTTTAACTAATAACAAAGAGATCAGGATAAAAAGCAGCACAGTCTACCCAGCCATGATCAACTGATTCACTCCTTCAGTCGTGTTTGGGGTGGTTTGGGCCATTTGGTCTGGTCCTGGACAGCAGTTTGGGATGGGGAGGTCACAGAGTCTCAAACAAAGCCCTGTGCATGATCAGATCATCTACTCTGACCACAGCCTCCAGTAGGAGGATCATCCGTCCATTAAAATCCTTTGGGATTCATATTTTACTTTATTTTCTTTCCCTGCACACTTTTACATCGTTCTTGAAACCTCAGCTCAGAGGAGCACATAAAACAATCAGTATATGACAGATATGGTCCTGAGTGGGACAAAATCACAGGACCACACCTCCCACATAGGGAAATGGTGGAATTACCATCCCTGGAAATGTTAATGTGAGTGTGGCACTTGGGCACATGGTTTAGTGGTGGCCTTGGCAGTGCTGGATTAACAATTGGACTCAGTGATCTTAGAGGTCCTTTCCAACCTTAACAATTCCATGATTCTCTGAAATAAGAACAGTTCCGAAGCTGCAGGGAGGCAGATGGGACACTGTGAGGGACAAACATTCCCTTGTACCTGCAGGAAAGGTTTTCTAGGCCCATCTCTGGTTACATTTGTGAGGAGCACAGTCAAAAGGATGGGGAAATGGAGCTGGAAGGAAGATTAAGATGTTGTATGGCCCACATGGTGTGGATGTCACCTCCAAAGCATGGAATGTCTGCTTGGGCCTGGCTGGGAGCCAAGGGAGGTGACAGTGATGGACTGGACAGGAACAGGGACCAGGATGGACCTCCCAGGTAGTGAGTTCACCTTTCCTGTGGGGGCAAAACGATATAGGGCCTTCCAAAAGCAGCTCAAGGAGTTCAACCAACCGCTTCAATCCATCCTCGGATTTTGGAGGTGGACCAGGAGGGGTTTCATGGTGGCTGTGTTGCATCTTGGGTCCTTGTTGCTCCCCACTGCAGCCTCCCCACCATGGAACAACAGCACTGATGCACATCCTGGCTGTGAATTACTCCTGAAGTTCCCTCTTCCCTGCCTCTGAGGGCAGGAGAAAACAGGCTGTGGCCTGCAGGTATGTGATGAATTTTTGGAAATTTGGATCCTCCTGACACAACTAAGATCTTTCTAAGAGGTCCCTTCACCCTGTCAGAGACCAGTGAGGTCTGGGCAGGAGGTGGTGGCAGAGATGGTCCAGACATGGGCATGTTACACCTCAGAGAGGCTCCCACACAAGGGACAAGTGTCTCATCAGTGCCTCTTATCCCAGGGTTTGCCTAACTCCATAGGGCTTAAACCAGTAAACATTATCCTGTTGTCCTCATGGTTGACTCACCTGGACAGGTTCACTCCCCACACAGACCCAGCTGTAGGACAGAGCCCTCCAATAACTGTGTCCCAAATTCTCCAACCTGCAGGATCCTGAAAAAACAGAATATGCCCTGCTCCAGGGTATTACATGTCCTTATTGTGGCTACACAAGCTGTTCTCACACTTACCACACACATGCATTCAGGGTCACAAATATCTTGACCAATATTCGGGTATCATTGTCTAAATTTTCAGGTCTTGTTTGGGCTATTTGGATCTCAAGCTCCCTGTTCTCACCAGGTTGCTGTTTTTATCACTCCACCAGGCTGAGTTATTCCATATTTCAATCCAACTCCATCCCTGTGGAGGGTGACTGGATCATGCTGCATCCTCCAGCCCTGAGAGCTCTCACTAGAAGGACCAGCCTGGATGATTGTAATCCACCTGGAGCCTGGAGAGAGACTCAAATCCTGGATGCTGCATTTCATGGACCAAGACTGGAAACCACTTCTTGCTTTTACAGCTCCATAGCAGCATCCACAGACAGTCTGCATATTGGAAAGTTCACCAAGATGAGGAAAACCTCTGAGTTCATCCCAAGTGGATGAACATGTTTTGGAAGGGAACATCTTCAAGTTTGTCAAAAGTTGGAAATTAATTAAAATTTTCTAGGGTTGTTCAGCTGTAGTTCAGGATTTAATAGTGACAAGTGGTCATACTGGCCTCATTCAATTAAGGAGAATTAATTGAAGTGTTTCATCCCATCTGAAGGTCAGAGAAACATCCTTAGAGATGTCTGCTTTTATCAGTTGGATATAAATGGAGAGGCATTAAATGTTTTGACATTTAAAGACAGGTAAAGAGGTAAAGTTCTTTGGTAGCAAAGTTTCTGGAACAGCCAGTCTGCCTTGCAAGACATTTCTTAATTTAGGGCTTGACCCCACATTTTTCTCTCTCTGTCCTAAATGTATCCTCAGTGCATTTTTCTGTCCCCACTGATTCCAACACCCACAGGACCAAAGCACAGACTGCTTCCCCTCCTTACCTCCAGAAATCCTTGGACAAAAGGAATTCTCAAGGTTCAGAGAATAAAAAAATATGTAAACGTAAGCCTGACTTTCAGTGAAACTCTTTGCATGCTCTGTGCTGGAAATGGGCACAACTTCCTCTGGATGTAATTCCTTGGGTACCAAAAATTTGTGTTTTCCCATAATCACTTCAGCTAAAGGAGATAATAATTTCTACATAATAATTTCTACAGAAAGGAAAAAAATCTGATTTTGGTTATGTTACCTTCACATCTTGCATTTCATATCTATTCTTTCTGCTTCCTTTGAGACCATGGACATCTTTTTTCCATGTCCTCCTGCAACAGTGCTTGCTCCAGCTGTGATTTCCAAAGCCCACTCAGACTCTTTGGAGGCCTTTTGCTGACCACTGGGCTTGGAAGCAGGTGGGGAACACCTGTTTTGCATTTAAAAACAGCAGTATTGGGAAAAAAAAAGTAAAAATTGAGCATTTCTCTCCCACCCCTCCACCCCACCTTGTCCCAACCCATCTGCCAGATATAAAAGAGCATCCGTAATCTAATTAATCTGAGCACTGCCTGTCACGGCTGGAAGGCAATTTTGAAAGACTATCACCCTGTGTTTTACTCCAAAAGTTAATCTCCTCAAAGCAAAGGGACTTCCCACTCCCCTGAGCCCCACAGCCCTTAATCTTTCTCCTGAACCAGTCGCTGGTGGATGTGGCTGGGTGGCTGGATGGAGGAATCTGGAAGAGGGAGGCGTCCCCTGCTCCCCTCCTGCTGTACAAAAGACGATTTTTGACAGGAGCTGCTGCTCACCCCGTGCTTCTCCCACCTCAGAGGGACTCCAGGAGGAGTCACAGCTCCCCAGCCTCACTCTGTGCTGAACCAATTACCCTATCTCTTCCATCATCCAGCCCTTTGCTCCTTCTCTTTCCCTCTCCCTCTCCCCTCCCTTTATTTTTTTTTTTCTTTTTTGGGTGAAGATTAAAAGATCTCACATGCTTGGAGAGAAGAAAGAGCCTCCAGTCCATCTCCACCTTGTCAATTATAAGCAAGGGGCTAGGGAGGGTTGCACACTGTTATTGACTTAAGCACTTTGGAAAGGTCATCTTCAAGGTCTGAACCTTCCCTTTGCCACTCCAAGCTCACCTGGGCCCATTAAGGAGGAATTTCTGGTCCGTCCTGTATTTCATTTTGGGCCCACTGGCACTTCTGAGGACTAATAGACAAGGTGGAGAGGGAGGAGGTGGGATGGGGGCACGGAGGGGAAAATGAAGACAGGTGAGGGGAAAGAGAAGTCATTGAGAGACTTCAAAGTAGAACAAAGGCCCATCCAGATGTGAATAATTGCTAGGTCAGCACGTTAATCACAGGCAAGGGCTACCCTGCAAGACATCCCTGGTCGCTTCACAGGGGCAAGAAGGGGAGGGGGGAACAGACAAAAAGGCAGAGATATAGAAACAAGGCTTTGATACAGCAAAGAACAAGCCTGAGAAATACATTTTCCAGGTGATTATGTGAATAATGAGCCAATCTCTGTTTTATTAAGGGCACAGGGAGCCCGTAATTGCAGAGGAGCTGCAGCTCAGGGGGCAGCGATGGACACACCAAGCTCTCACACAGCCCAACAAGAGCTCCATCTCCCCACCTGACAGAGCATTTCCTGCCATGTCCACCACAATCTCTGGGCTTTCAGATCTTAGCATGGTGGGAGGGAATGATTAGAGTTTTGTTCTCGTGCCTTTGAGTGAGTTATGACTCCAAGAGCCTCTAACCAAAGGTTGAGAAGATGCTGGCTCGTCATCTTTGGGGTTTTTTTTTCCTTTCTCCCAGTCCCGTGTTCCTGTGCCACAACACCAGCTGTGTTTATCTTGGTAAGGTCTTTCTTCTAAATCAGGCCACATGGTTTCACTCACTGCAGACAAAACACCTTCCCACGTGGCTCTTTGCTGTGTAAATAAACATCCAGCATCTAAACAGCTTGGGGTGATGCCACGTTGCTGACGTTTGCATGTTCAGTTATTATAAAAGAAGTTTCTACTTGCAATTGCAATATTATTTCAGGGCAGCAGCCCGTATCTCTCCTTCCCTGTGCTCATTTTTAAATTGATGGGTTTTACTAAAAATTCATTTTTATCCAATATTCTTATTATAACATTCCCTAATTAAATGACTTGGCTTGCCTAGGATCCATGCTTTCCTGCACAGATGTGTTTTGGGGGAGTGTTTTGTTTTGGTCACGCTGTGACCCTGCTGTTTTCAGTGAACATCTGCACAGGGTCAGTGCTAGTGAGGAGAGAGAAGGGAAGAAGTTTGGGCTCTGCCTCTGGAGCAGGTGACATCCCTGTTTGCAGCAGGATCTCTCTCCAGGATTCCAGAAGGCTCCTGCAGCCTTTTCCCGATGACAGAGCATCCCATCAGGCTGTGAAATGCTGTTTCTTTTGCTCCCCATCAATGCCCTTCCACTCACCACCTCCTTCACTCACCTGTGCCAGGATCTACCCTTCCTAATTTTGGGAAGTTTGGACATAGTCACTCCACTATCAGATCCTTCTTAGAAGCTCCAGCTAGGATCTCAACACTTACACAGGAAAAAATTACACAGGAGGTTAAAATGAGGTTCCCACTTTAGCAAGTGGATTCTTCACCTGCATTTCTAGCAGAGAAGAAAAGACAGAAGTTCCTTAGTTAAAACTTATTTCTCGAGTAGGCAGTGAATAAGTGAACACAGTTAATGGTTTTGTTTTGGACAACCAATTTTAGGTAAGATGTAGACAAGCTGGAAAAGGGTAGAGAAATGAAAATGCCAAAATACTTAGGAAAAAAAATAGCTACAAGTGAGCTTAGAAGGGATTTGTTGGTCTGGAAATGAGTAGGCTGAGAACTACAAACAGAGACACTCAGTAGAGGGTTTAAGAACATGTCTCTGTCCAAAAAACCTCGACTTTTGATGACAGGCAACGACTGATAAAAAATATTTCTCCATGAAGTCCCTTATGGTTCTCAGCTGTGTCATTTCCATGTCCAAAAGCTTTGTAGGATCTCCACAGGACAACGAAGAACAACACAGAAGAACAGTCTCTACAGATAAACAGACCCAAATCGTGTCATACTTAAATTCTGGAAGCATGGGAGGCCTCAGACTACATGAGGAGAAGAGCTCGTGTCAGTGGGGCAAGGTCTGAAACAGCTTTGCAGTTCCTTTGTGAGTCTAAACTAAAAGGACACTCAAAAAGTTGTGATTCCAGGCTGGACAGAGAAATGAGGAAAGGACACCATAGACCCTGATTATCCATAGGGTTCAGTACCACACTCTTCTTCTCACATGAATTTTTCTGTCTTCTTTGCAAAGAGTCTCTTGCTCAACTGCCAGAACCCGGGGAGGATTCAGTTCATGCCCGTCCATTCCACCGCCGGGTTAATTGTGAAGAGTTCCTCATCAGAATTCCCAGTGGAGGCAATAAGCTCCCTCTGTAGCTGAGCCTGGAGAGATGGGATGGTGCCAGTCGTGGCTCAAAGGTGCTCTTTGGCTTTGGCACTACCCCTGCCTCATAAACACCTAGTTGGCCTCCGCCTCATCAACATCTCATAAACAACTACTTGGCTTGCTGTGGCTCTCCAAATTAGTGTTTATAGCCATGCAGAGAGCAAGCTGTTTGCATAAGTAATCCTGAAGCAAATCTTGCCTTCTCAGCCAAAAAAAAAAAAAA
>VZRZ01002867.1:159375-203543 GCA_013398175.1 Climacteris rufus
AAAGAAGAAGGAAAATTGTTTGGCTGCATCTCCTGATTTGCTGCACGTGCACGGGGACATCGGTGCCACCAGCTGTCACCCAGGGGACAATGCTCTGCTCCTGCCAACCAGACCCTGATTCCTCGAGTTAAGGATTATATTTCATTTTCTAGGATGATGATCTGTGGATTCCAGGTGCCTGGGAATAATGTAATCATACAGAGCTGAACAAGTCTGATATTCAAGCTAGCACAAGCCAGCAGAGTGCAGGCAGCAGGGATGGGATTCATCTCAGCGCACTTCAGATGTGAATTGCTCACACAAGAATCCTCCCAGGGTCAACAGGGAGAAATAATTTATCTGATTTATCTAAGAGGGTTGTGTCTGAGCAGATAAACCCTACACAGCTTTGGAGAAAGAAGACTGGAAATCCAGAAATGCAGAAACAGAGATTGCAACACTCAAGGGACACAGTGACAAAGTTTAGGATCCATACTAAAGCAGAGCTGTTTGACTTGCATGAATGTTTTCCTTGAGCAGGTCCCAGCCCCCTGAGTCCTGTGATGATCACACTTCATTAAAACAGTCAAGCTGCTGCCTTTTGTGGATGAGAAGTTGTCTGGAGTGTCATTCTTGGAGGGCTGATACCCCAAGGAAAGTGCAAATCAATCAAAATCCGCAGTTCTTTTCTAATTTTCATTAATTCCACCTGCATGGTGTGGTCAGTGTTGCCATTTGTGAGTCTGAAAACAATTCCCTCACAGCTCATGGGATATCTGTGCCAGGACAAGCTGGACTCAGGGGCAATGCTGTGTCCTTCCTCCCCCTCTCCATCACCTTCATCACAAGCTCTTTAGGTAACAACTGCCCCTCTTCAGCAGTACAGAAATTAGGTGGATTTGAGGATAACTCATGTTTGGTTGGATTTTTAGCACAACCCCTGGCACTGATCAACCCTATCCAGTGGCTAGCCCAGTTTGGGATCCTGAGGAAAGCAGTTTGGATGCACCTATGCTGTTTGCAGGGAAAAATAGGCTCTGATGCCAACCAGGTTGTGCCAGTTGTCCACATGACTGAAGATCAGCTCTTGGCCCATGCAGAAATGCAGAGTTTGTGCTCTTGCACAAAACCAAGCACAGTGGAGCCTTCATTTTATTAAGATTTCATTGAGATGCTACTGTAAAACAAAAATTTAAAATGGCAACATAAACGTTCCCTCTGAGCTTCCAGTCACCTCTGGTTCACAGACCTCTTAGCTCGTGGTGGTTCCTTTGTCTATCATCTGCCTGCTTAGCTGTGTTCCAACATCCACACAACATTTCTCAGGAATATTTCTCATTTGAGGGGTTCAGAAGCAGGAGAAACCGTGGCTAAAGGGAGGGGGAGTTCATCTGTAAAGATCAGTCAAGGTAAGGAGGTAACTGAGCTCAACCTGTGTGTTTGTTTATTTTTGTTCTGTAGGAAATTTAAGGAAAAGCTCAGAAAGGCCCTGAAATGAGACAGTGTTGTGTTTGAGTGTCTCAGCTTGTGTGTGATTTATGACAAAGCTAAAATTCTGCTCTTTTCCAACTCAGTTTTGTTGCTCTCCCAAATTTTGCTGCAGCTATCACTGCTTCATTAAACCAACAAATCAAATGAACACCTTGGATTTTTTTAAATTTGCAATCCCAACAAGATATCCAGCACTGGGATCTGCAGTGTCATAGAATCACAGAATATCCTGAGCTGGAAGGGACCCACAAGGATCATTGAATCCAACTCCTGACCCTGCAAAGGACAACTCCACGTTCCTGGTGCTCCTGGAACTCTGACAGGCTTGATGCCATGACCACTTCTCTGGGGAATCTGTTCCAGTATGGGCAAGATTGACTCAACAACGCTGACCTCAGCAAGAAAAAAAAAAACTACACATAAAATTATGAAAACTTACCAAACACGTTGTAATTTCTGGCCTAAATAATCCACAGATAGTAGAGGGTTATTTTTTTTATTCTTTTTGGAGCTCTAAACATTTCTAGAGGCATAGATAATGCTGCTTGAAGGAACTTGGAGAAATCTGCTCTGTCTCTCTGCTCTAAGCAAAATTAACTCTATTTTAAATATAACATCCCTTCAAGGATGTCCCTAATTGGCTTGTTCTTATCACAGTCATTCAACTTCTGCAATACAGCATGAAAAGGGGGGTTTATGCTTTTTATTTTTGCTGTCAGAAAGGAAATATGACTCATTGTGATGAATTATAGATTTGGACAATTAATTGTCCTCTCAAAAACTTTCAGTTTCCATGACATCACTTTCTCTACTCATCACATCCTTCCTTGGAGTAGAGAGTGCTGCATCCCAATCTCTAAGAACCTTGAACTAAGCTAATAAATGGGGTGAAGGAAATTACAGAAGGATAAGAGCTATTTCTTTCCAAATGGGATGAAGTGAAGATCCTGTGATTATAACTGTCCAGCTATCCTGGAGCAGTCCTAGCTTTAAAGTCTGTCAGTTCACAACCTATAAAAACAGTCCTATACAAATGCCAGCAATTCTTTCATTCAGTTTTTACATTTTGAGATAAAGTTAAGTGCCCCTTTCTCTGCTCATGGGTAGGCCAGAACTTCATAAGAAATCTTCTTGGAGGTACTCTTGAGATAGGGAAGAGAAAGATCCCATCCTTGGTGGGACACAAGATGGGAAGAGCATCAGTTCCTGCTGAAAGCTGCTAAGCCCCCTCAGACCAGACCATGTTGCCTATCTGGGAGTGCCCAGGGTTTACCTTCATCAGATTTTAGTGGCCCTTCTTAGTGATCTTCATCACTTACCATTTACTACCCACAAATAAATCCAACCATCTCAAAGCCTTTCAAACAAATTTTCCTTTTCATTGCTCCGGTCCCTCCTTCCTAAGTTTGAATATTTACCACAATAAACAATTTTCACTGTTTACTGTAAAATTTAAGTTGATACCACAATGCCAGGATCAGTTTTGAATGGGATTCAAAAATTTCCCATCTTCAGCCATAAATTCATAGAACAACTGACGTCAGAAGAGACAGAGTTGTCCTTGAGCAGTGACTTTCATCAGTATCTGTGATGAAAGCAGGGATCACCATTCCCTCCATACAGAAGAAGAGGTGATGCCAAGGTGGTGCTGAATGTCTTTGAACAGAACTTGGACCTCATGTGAGCAATTTCAGTCCTGATTAACAAGGCCACAGATCTTCTCACACCTTCTCACGTCACCTTCCACCTCATGGAAAGGTGCAATTGCCCCTCAGGGAAAAATACCCTGTATCCTACAGTCCTGCTTGTGGGATTGGGAACTGGGTTTGGGATTCAGCCCCTCTGCTGAAATGGTCACTCTTACCTGGTCATCCTGGGCTCAGCTCACTTGAGATACCTTTGCATAGCTTCTGGCATCTCCAGATTCAGCTTTATGGGGTCTCTGATATGTGTGCCATGGCTGCCAACATTTCTGGCTGTTGTGGGTCCTTCAAGGCACCTCAAAGGGCTGTAAAGTCTCATTTTGAACAAATCAATGTGGCTCCAGACTCTGTGCACACTGGGGAAATAGTCCTACCTATAGAGGACGCAGTGAACTAGAGAATCATCAGATCAATCCCAGAATGGTTTGGGTGGGAAGAGACCTTTAAAGCTCATCCCATCCAACCCCCTGCCATGGGCAGGGACAGCTGCAAGAGGTCAGGTTGCTGAAAACATTGTACAAACTGACCTGGAATGTTTCCAGGGATGGGGCATCCACCACCTTCCCGGACAACTTGTTCAATGTTTCCCAACCCTCATAATAAAAACTTCTTTAACCCTAAAATCACCCTCTGAAGGCACTGACCTGTCCCATTGACCATGGAGACAGCTGGAATGGAGCAGCTCAGGTGAAAAACCGAATTTCCAAGGGGCTGAGCTGACTTCCACCCCACAGATACCCAGCTCCAGGAGTGGCAGCTGGCTCGGTTAGGGCTGCAACCACAAGCGTCTTATTCCTGCTGCAAACTTGCTCTGGGGTATCTGCGTGTCCCTTCTCGCTCCCCTGCCCCCGGGGCAGCAACACTTCCTTTGTTGTCTTCTGTGTCTGATTTAGACTGGGAGCTCTCCGGGGCAGGGACTCTCCTCAGGAGCACCTCACCCCGCAGGACTCGGATCATGGCTGAGCCTCTCGCTCCAAGAGTAAATAATAATAACATGCATTAGCTGCTAAGTAGGGGAATTAGGGGTTAGCTTATGTGTAAGCACCGTGCATGGTGTAATGATATCCTCCTTCTTAATGCAACTGGATCCTTCCATTATTAAAGCAGCAGGAGAACTGATGTTTGATCTACAGGGCTAATTCTAGTTTTTGGAGACATCAAACAGCTGCTTTTTTTTTTTTCCTTTTTTTTTTTCTTCCTTGGCAAATGCGCATGCTATAAGCAAATCTGAAATTACCAGGTTCACAAGTTGAGTTTCATGCAGAGAAATGTTTACTTTGATGCCAGAGGACCTGGCTCGTTTCCATTTACAGTAAATGAGGAAGAAAATTGATTTGCAGCAGCAGGAGGGGTGTCAAACCTTTATTGCTGCTCAGGACATGTATGCACTGCTAACCAGGAAGATAATTAACCTAAATTAACCTTCTGCCTTAAGATGAGTCATAGTTTGGGGAGGGGGGAGGTGGGAAGCGGGGGTGGAGAGGGTGTAGGGAGGAGAGCAGTGCTGTAGAGCTGCATGGACATGTCCTGTGCATTTTCCAAGCTAAAACGATGGGCCCATGCAGCAACTGATTAGATTGAAATGGAAATTCTCGATGGGCATTTTCACCTCATGAAGAAAAAAAAAAAAACCAAAAAAAGCCCCAGTAGTTTAAATTAGGGCTGGACTGTGAATTGCATAAGTTGTGCCTGTAAAGCTGGGCAGAAAGGTGAATTTCCAGGTGCTGCTGAGACAGGAAAAAGCAAGTTCTTGTCTTTGACCAGCCATTATTCACTGGCCTGATCTGCAGATCTCTCTAAGAGCTCTTATCAAAGGGCTGCAGGGTGGGGGGAGCTGCCAGTGCTGGGGGCCTCTGCTCTGGACTGTGTGGGTGAGGTGGCTCCCAGGTGGACGTCAAGGCAGGACCCATGTTGCTGTTATCCACCTGCCCAATTCATGAAATCTGAATTTCATTGTTAATTCAAAATAAATAGCGATACAACCATTCTGAGCAGTCATCAGGCAGTTATGGGTGACGGAGGAGGAAAAGTGGCTCTGATTCAGTTTTGCTTGGAGTGGTGGTGAGGGAACACACACAGAAAAGAGCCTAAAATCTGTATCCTTCATTCAGTGATGTTTGAACGTTCTAGATCCAGAGAGATCCAGCAGCCAAGTGTTTCATTTCTTAGGAAATCAGTCACCAAAACTGACCTCTTACAATGGAATAATTAAGTTTGGAAAAGACCTCCAGAATGCCCAAAAGCTGTTCCGTGGTCACTCCAAGCCCCTCCAGGGTGAGCAGCAGGTGTGGCTGAAATCTCCTGATCTGGATCCATGTCCTGGACATCATTTGGGTCATTCCAACACTTCCCTCACCATAGAATCATTTAGATTGGAAAACACCTCCAAGATCATTGATTCCAAACCTTAACCCAGCACTGCCAAGGCCACCACTGATCCATGTCCCCAAGAGCCACATTTCTTTTAAATCCTTCCATGTATCGTGACTCAACCACTTCCCTGGAAAACCAGGCAAAATCTGACAAAGCCAAAGCTGGATTTATTTTATTTAGGGTTTTTTTGGAGGTTTTGAGGGGAGCCTAAGGATTTCAGATGCCCAAATGCCTTTGACACAGCTTTGTAGGAAATCAGAATCCTGGGGTGGAGGCAGAAAACCCTGCAGAGTCACTCAGCCAAAGGGAAGTTGTCCTGGCTCCCTGAGAATGGGTGTCCCATGGGAACAGCTTTGGATCTGTGCCCACACCCCAAGAAACCCCCTCAACAAGACCCCACATTCACCATCTCTATTCCTCACCTCCCAGCTGGGAGTGCAACCTTCATTCCAATGAGGCTATGCAGAGCTCAACCCAAAATAATCCTCATTCCCACCGACCATGTCCCAATTCCTTCCCTTTTGAGGTAAAATCCAGTTTACTGGGAAGAAAGCACCTCTTTCAGGGAAACAAATCCCAAGCCAAAGACAGGCTGAGAAAGGGAGAGGGAAAGCTGATCCAAGAGCCCTTCTGCTCATCCTGGACCTCACAGGAGGTCTCAGCTCCCACCTGAGGGACAGGTGACCTGTGTGGATCCTGTGTGTCATCCCTCCTCCCCTCGGAGCAGTGGAGACAATCCAGGTGTGAGGATGCAGACCCTGTGGGAGTGAGGAGTGGGTCAATACCTCAATATCATGACCAGTCAAACCTCCACTTCTCTGGAGGCTTCACCCTGCCCATGTGTGAAGGGGGTGAAGTTCTCAGTGATCCGACAGAGTTTTGATTCATCCCAGGTGGTTTTGTGGGAGAATTTTTGCTGATTTAAACAAAAGGCTCTTGGGGAACATCTCCAAAAGTCAAACCCTGATTTTGTTTTCACTGGGTGTTTATTACCTTTAACAAAATCAAATATTAAGTAATTAAAATCATCGAGGGAGAGCTTAGAAGCAACTCAAAATGGACCATTTTGGAGCCAAACACATTCCACTCATCTCAAGGCAAAACGGTTTTGACGTGTTTTGGTTCTCTGAACAATTTGGGAACCCAGTGAACCAAAAAATCAGCAGTTGTGTGCACCACCCTCCACCTGCCCAGCACAAGCACCAAGAGCTGAGAAACCTCATGTGGGAGCAAACACATCCTGCACCTCTGGCTCTCTCTCCCTGGACAGATGCATCCAAACATGTTGGCTCTCAGCAGGGATTTTAAACCTCGTTAGTCACCCCTCCTTTCCCCCACTAACTTTTTAAGGTCACTTTTGGCTAAATCCAGCAACAGCTTAGCAGTCCTGTTGATGGAAGCCCCTCCACATCCTGGTGGACCCATGCAGAATCTGCAAGCAACTGTGCTGCATCCACTTTCCGAGCCCAAACCAGGGTCTCCCCTCCTCCAAAGACAAACAGGATTTCTTTTGAAGTCTGAATGTCTGTTCCTGGGCCAATAAAGTGCCTCATTTTCCCAGCAAGAAGGTAAAGGTGGTGAAAGGTGTTACAAGCACCTCCTTGTGAAGTGCAATTAGCAGCTGGGTGAAGGGGGGAAGTGTTGGCACAACAAGGGGAGGCGATGCCTGTCTCATCTCACTTGGGATGGGCCAGATGGGCCAGGCAGGAGCCCCAACACCAGGGCTAGAGACAGTCTGGCATGCCAGCCCCAGGCCACTGGAGCCCTACAGGGAGGCAGAGGGGTTTCCTTGCACCATATCCCATCCTGCTGGTGACACTTGGAGAGGGTTGGGTGACTGAAAGGGAACAGGAGCTGCCTGCAGAGAGTTCATCAAAGCAGATATTTGGTCTGACTTAGAAAACTGAGCCATGATAATCTTCCCAATATATAAGAATGGCCATACAACCAGCCCCAAGCCCATCCCACCCAATCTCCAGCTACTAATCAGGAAAAGACCTCCCTCACAGGCAATAAGACCTCTAGTTTTATACCTTGGCTGCTCTGTTGTGTCCAAAGGATGTGACTGTGGAGAGAAACAGCTCTGCTTCACAAACAGGGGGATGAGTTGCATGTAAAGGAGAAAGTGTGGCTACTGTGAGAAAAAGGACACAGAAACCTTACTCTGTTAAAAATATTCCAGGCAATTTTCTGAGGTAGCAATGCTTCTCTGCAAAAAAAAAACTGGAAGGACAGGAAAATGGAAGAGTCATGAAACTCCATAACGTGGTTTCCGGTGTCTAATGCTCCAAAAATCATCCACATGTGGTTCTCACTGGAAATGGTGGCAGTGTTGGTATAGCCTTGGTGGCAGACCCTAAGTAACACACTCCACTGGGGCTGGCCCAGTTGCCTCCATCTGACCCTCCCTTCCAATGAAATCAGTGTCAAGCAAACAGGAGAACCCAAGGACATCCACAGGATCAAACTAATCACACCTTTAAACCTAAACTCAGCTCACTGCTTTAAACACCATCACATCTACACAGTAACCCTTACATCAGGCTGGGCAGCAAATGTCTTTTTTTTGGGACTCAGGTGGATCAAACATTCAAGAAAATTGGGGTTTGCACATCTGTTTTTATCAACAGGCAGTTCACGTGTACAAACACATCCAGTCCAAGGGCAAGGCGAAGCCTTTCCAATATTAAGCCACTAAAAGACAGGGGAATAGGTTAAGGGCTGGCTAGCAGCCAATGAGGTTTGCAAAACAGTGGAATCTAATAAAAATAATTGAAATATTTAAAGGCAGTTGCTTCACTTTATAAAGAAGCACCTGCAATGATTACCCAAAACATTTGCAGGTGGAAAAAGGGCTGAGCAGGTCATTGGTGTTAATATCATTTATGCTCAGAGGGCAAATTAGGCATTGTAATTGTGAAGAACCATTGGAGCTATTTCAATAATGGGATGAGCCTGATAATGAGGGATGATTCCTTTAGATCGCCTGCAGTGTGCAACACTGCAAATCCACAGCCTGGGTCTGTGAAAAACCTGACATCAGGGTGAAAGGTGTGCTCTGCACTGTGTACCCAGGACCACTGGCCTGCTCCAGCCTGTCCCTGTCTCAGGAAAATTCACCTAAAACCCCTCCAGCCCATCCCTCAGCTGACACAATTCAGCCCATTTCCACCAACTTCTGCAGGAAGCTGCAGTCCTGTGCCAGCTGAGCATTTGGCCTTTTGGATTTGGGGCTGGGTGCTGATCCATCACGTCCCAGCGCCTGGATCCCCGAGCACAAAGGTGTTGCTTCAAAGCAAGGCAAACAAAGGATAGAAATGCACAAGGAAGGGGAGTTGTGTCTAAATCATCCTCTCCAAATGGAGCTGCAGGAGCAGCCAGGCCCCAGCCATGGCATCAGACAGTTACTAAACATTTCAGAAGCAGAATCACAGATTCTCTTTAAAAATAGTTGTATTTAAGCACAGACCTCACCCTCACTCTCCTGGGCTCCCAGCAGGACATAGCCATAGCTCCAGACCTGATCCAAAGCCCATGGAATGACACATTATTTTCCATAAAATTTGTACTAAGAGCTATTAAAATTTATTTCAAGAGTTGGCAAGTAGGAGTGACCCTCTGCTTGTGCCACCAGGCAGCTTCTTGGCATCAAAAAATAAATGCAGTGAAGAACCTGGGACACAGCAAATTGTGACATCCCAGAGCCAAATAGAAAATAAAATATGAAAGAGGGCAGTCAGGTGTTGTGTGATGTCTTGCTACCATCTTTTTTCATCCTGTTCTATACACGATGTCTTGGGTATTTTCCATCCCAGGCACAAGATGACTGAAAAGGAAAACTCTTCACCTGAGGAGAACTTCAGCCTTTAGGGAAGATTCATAAATTTTAAAATGACTTTTCATATAGAAGGTGGAGAAGACATCATAGTACAGGCATCATTTGGCCAAGTGCAAACATGAAATAAAGCCCTCTGGATTTTTTCTAATCCTCATGGACTCCTTTGATGGACCACAGAGATCTGAATGGTACCATCAGTACAACTTATGTCACCCTAAAGCAAAAAATCCCTAAGCCTCACACTTAATTTCCACTGGCTCTGAGAATCTGAAAATTTCTAGAGGGGCAAATTGTCCAGCAAAAGGAGCACAACAAACATGAATTCCAGAGTATTTTGATAATGTTGGCCCCAAAACTTAGAGACTTCTTCCCAACTCTGGCAGTGGCTGATAAGTGTCCTCTACTGAAGAAGCAGATCACAAAACCACTGTCATGTGGGATGCAACTTCCTTTGCAAAGATGTTCCCAAGTACTTAAAGTCCTTTAAGACTTTGTGCTGTTGCTCATCACTGTAACTAATGAGTCAAGAAGGGCTTCATAGCTAGTTTAACCCCAGTTTAGGGGAGTAAAACCTGCTGGCTTTGACTGCCAGGGAGTTTCCCACAGTAGTGGGGTACACCTCTCATACCTGTTGGCTGCCATATGAGTGGAAAAGATGGGTGCATTTTTCCTTTGAGGAGGTGAGCCTTGGTGCCCATAGATGGACACAGATGGATAACTAAGCCAGGTATTTATCCAGGTTTTGTGTAGCCATCAAAATTTTCCACAGATCTGTAAATTCCTTCCTAAAGCAAATATCTAAAATTAAACAGATGAGTCACCAGATCAGCTGGGGCGAGGAATAAACCATAAGATTTCAACTTGGAGCACAATTAATTTACTAGTTAATGGGATAAACTCATTAAATCATAGAATCATAGAATGGCTTGGGTTAGAAGAGACTTTAAAGATCATTTCGTTCCAACCCCCTGCCATGGGAGTACCTTCCACTATCCCAGGTTGCTCCAAGCCCCATCCAACCTGGCCTGGGACACTTCCAGGGATTGGGCAGCTACAGATTCTTTGGAAATCTGTGCCAGGGCCTCACCACCCTCACAGGGAAAGATTTCTTTGTAATATCTCCTCTAAACCTATTCTGTGTGAGTTTGAAGCCATTCTCCTTTGTTCTATCACTACCCACCCTTGTAAAACCAAGGCTTTCCTTCTTTCCTCAAACAGAGGACTGGTATTTAAAACCTGGCCCTGAAATCACTGGGTGGACTTGGTCTTGTAGGATGCCAGGGATCAGATCATATGATCATTTGTGTTGTTATCCCCCAGTTTTAGTAGTCTAAGGGTTTAATTCTTTTTCTTCAACCTTACGGCTCAGAATCTGCAATTGCCCGAAAATGCAACCATGTAGGGTTGGATTGCAAAGATCAGCTGAAGGCAAATCTCCTGTAAGTTTCGTTCACCAAATTTATGCTCTTAAGTTCTGGAGAGAAGACAGATGGGTCCAGTTGCTGCAGGAAATTTTGCTTGTGAACATTTTTCCTCGTGGCAGGACACAGCACTAGAGCAGCCTTTTCCCAGGAGACACTTGCCTAATTGCACAGAGTCAGCAAGTTGAGGCCTTTGGAGGAGTTTTGGATAACATCCCATGCCTCTCACCTTGCACAGCCATGCCCAGTGCCCTCCAAAGCCTACTGAAGCCTCCTGCTCCTGCAGCACCAAGGGCTGTTGGACCAGGTTCACAAACCTGAGCACCATTAAGAGAAAATACTACCAATATCAGCATTCTCTGCTCACTTACACCTACTTTGCATTTTAAATGCCCGTAAATGACTGCCCAAGGGAACAGAGAATCAGACCCATCAATGTGGGTATATTTCAGCAACCCAGACCCCAGGAATTTTGGAAGTGCACCAGCATTAAGCATTATTAATGCATATTGAAAAATAGCTGGAAATCTCCCCAGCATTGTTAAAGAATCATTTAATTATTATTAACTGAGTCACGGAGGGCAGGCAGGCAAGTTTATGAAACCGATACACTGAGTAACCGTGGACTCTGGAGGATGGGATGGTTCTAATGCCAAGGTTTGTAATTAAACTGTGGCCCAGGGCCGGGTGCTGATGCATTCAGCAAGTGCCCTCTGCTGGACTCCCATCCCAGCTGGAATCCTCCACATCCATCCCTCAACCTTCTCCTCTGCAAGGCTGGGTGCACCAGGGCATCCTCCCAGCGTGACTTCCAGCCCACTGCCCTTTCCAGCAGTCGCCTCCCATTAGATTTCTCAGCAAGAGCAATTATTCAGGGCAAAAAACCAAACCAACACTGTGAAGCTACACCCCGTGTCACCGTAGCTTGGTTGGACTTGAAATGTGGGCGCAGCCCTGGGGAGTTCATCGCCCTTTCCTGCCCCATTCCCACCAGGGACTGGGAAATGTCCATCTTCACTGGCTCGCTCACGATGACTAAAGCAGGTGGGGCTCACACGGTGAGGAGATATGATGTGAGAGAGCAATTAAATAACAGAGCTTTCAACACCCAGCTCCCAGGGCCTTATTTAGCTAATTAAGAAAGCGGTGCATTCCCCTGAGGTGCTTCCAGCTCCCTCAAGAGCACGGCCAAGGTCAGATTTGCTGCTGACCATTCATAATGGTCCATGCTGACCATTCATAATTCGCAGTGCCAAGCCACAAGAGCTTGATTAATGAGTGTTAGGCTTCCCTAACTGGGGCATATAACAGTGCTAGGCCTCTAACTGGTCACCAGGGGTCCAGTATTCTGCTGGCCACTGCCAAGTGAGCCTGTGGTTTTTCCTCCATTCACGTTTTCCATCTCTGTCACTGGTTTTGGCTGCCAGGTACTCAAGGCAGGAACGGTCTCTCCTCAGGTCGACGGGTAGGACCCAGCACAGCAAGGCCTCTAGGCATGCTTATAATGCAAACAGAGAGATTAGATCAAGTCTGGCCTCTCTCTCAACGCTGTAGGCAGCAGAAGAGTGGAGTGTTTGCCTCTTATCTGGAGTCTTGGGGGATTGGCCCAACATATTGACATAAACTCCTGCCAATGTCAGTTTACACTAAGAAAAACGGGTTATAAAGTGTGTTGGCTCACGAGCAAGATCAGAGTCCTGGTAAGGCATCCCTCTGCAGAGCCCAGAACCTCCCACGGAGAGGAAGGGACTATCCAAGCCAGTCACAGCTTTGGACCCCCAAATGAACAGGGTGCCTGGGCTGGGGGCTGTAACTCAGCACGGCTTCAAGGCCAGGAGTGTGGGACGTGTCCATAGTGGGCTCAGGGTCCTGTAGACCCCTGCAGAGCTGTTCAGAGACATGCAGAAAGCAATTTTTTACAATCTTGTGGGGAATTCAGCAGTTAGAAGGGGGGAAGAAAATGCCAAAGGGATCTCAGATGAAAAACTACATTTTCACATCAAGAAATGTAAAAAAAGGAGTGCAAGAAAGACTTCACTGAGTCAGACCAGAAGTAAGTGTAGCTCAGGAACCTGTCTGGGACCACAGGAACAAGAGATGCTCTCCAAAGGGGTCACTTTCTGCAGTCATTGCCCTCATGTTGCCCCAGCACCCACAGCCATCCCTCAGGGATGCTGGAGAGTGCCCCACTGCTGCTCCTCCATCAATGCCTGAACCTGCTACCCATAAATTTTTGAATCTGATGCTATTATGTGCCTCAACAACCTTCTGAAGCAGCAGAGTCCAGGAGTGCTTTCTTCTTGCTTGTGAATTAAACTTCATCAAATCATTGAGTTTGGAAAAGACCTTCAAGTCCAGCTGGCCAAACACCACCATGTCCAGCAAACCACGAGCATCATTCCCACACTCAGACACCCAGGTGCTGGGTGTTCCCACGGGTGCTCAGTGTATCAGGGCTCCCACTGCAATCCATGGAACCTCATGCCAAACTAGATGCCCCCAGACTGACACAGAATCATGGAATACCCTGAGTTTAAAGGAACACACAAGGATCATCCAGCCTGGCCTCTGGCCTTGCACAGACACCTCAATAATCCCACCTTGTGTCTGAGAGCATTGTCCAAATGTTCCTGGAGCTCTGGCAGCCCTGGGGCTGTGACCATTCCCTGGGGAGCCTGGGCAGTGCCCACCACCCTCTGGGGGAAGAACCTTCTCCTAACTACAGCTGCAAAGGGCACAGGAATCCCCCAGGCTCTTGTGCCACATCTGTCAGCCCTGCTCAGGGGTCTGTGATGCCACATGGCACCGTGTGAGCAACTCAGCCAAGCCTCTCAGGACTAAATCCCAGAGATCTGCTCACACGCCTTCTTTTATCCCTGTCATTATTTGGAAATCTCAGGCACAAGCTTAGAAGCTGGAGACAGCTAGATGTAGGTACCTGAGTCTGGTGCTCAAACCTACCAAGAAATATATTTTAATTAGAAGAGAGAATTTTGAAATTGAGCCAAAATTGAAAATTTTGTTTTTCAGACACTGTTTTGTGTTTTTAAGTGAGAAGATTAACCAAACAATAAGCTTGGAGCATAATTCAGCTTGGAAGGAATTTCATCCGTCCTCCAACCATCTGCTCAAGCAAGGCCAGCTGTGAGGTCAGACCAGGTTGCTTTAATGAACAAATCCCAAAATCTGGAACTAGAAAATCCCAAAACAAGGTCCAGGTTTTGAAAAACATGAGTTTGAAACAGTTTGATTGCCAAGGTCTCTGTCAAGTATTTAATCTAGATGTAAGGGAAAGCTCTGGATGAAAAGGCAATAGCAACACCAGTTAACTGTCCACAACCACAACGACAATGGTCCAGAGGTGAGGCATGGAAATGAAGGAATCAGCAAATTTTCATAACCACACAAGAAGGAAGAGCAGGTCAGGAGTTAATGTGAATTAATGCACCCAGGTTTCAGTGAAGAGCAAGACAACCACATCCTGAAACACCTTTGTGCTCCATGTGGGACACTGGATACACACATGTGGAAGCTGAGTGGTGTGAATTGAGCCACACATCAGAAAAAGACATTTAACAGGTCTGAAAACTAAGGATGGTAAGGGTTGATACATCACAAATTGTGTCCCAGGGAGAGGAATTCCCTACAACTCTTGTCTTACAACAAAGGAGGAACAGATCCAAGCAGTCAAACAGCAGCAGCTTCAACAGGAGAGACTTTACATGAGTCAATATGTGAACTATTCAAGAGTGTTTCTACTTGCTGATTTAAAATCTACAACCCTTATCAACAAGTAGAGAGACCATAGTAGCTTTTCTTTAAAGCAGATTAAGGAGGAAAGCAAAAGTAGGTATTCAAGATAAGGAATTAAACAAGCGAGTTGTTGTATTAAAATAAAACCAGTGTAATATATGGAATAAAAAAGACATTTTTTGTCCTAGCTATAGCTCAGGAATGGGGAAAATCAATAAGGGAAATAAAGGACCTGAAGAAACATTTATAGTCAGCAAAGTCAAGGTTGAAGAGAAGGCACTTTTCTTGTGCAAGCAGCAAAGAAACCCTGACGAGAGCATTAATTTGTTACTCCAGGGGAATGGTGGAACCATGGATAATAACCAAAAAAAGCCCTGGGTGTTCAATAAAGACCTCAGTTCTGCATTTTGAGAAAAAGCTGCACAAGCTACTTCTACCACACACTGCTGATGATCACACTTGGGGCTCTAACCATAAGCAAGGAGATGGTAATCAGCATCTCCCACAGCTAGCCATTAATAAATCTGCAGATTCAGATCATTTACATCCAGGCGTTTTTAAAGACTTGGCTAAGAAGGCATTGGAGCCTGTTCAAAAGTCTTTGAACCTCAGGGAAGTTCTAGAGGACCAGGAGAAAATGAATGTTCTGTCGGTGTTTTAAAAGAGGACAACATGGGTTCTAGAGTGCCAGCCTGCCATTAATCCCAGCAAAAAAACAATAGTGGAATAGCTCATATGAGATTTGTTTATTATGGAATCAAAGGAAGGTAATATAATTGCTGCCAATCAACTTGGGTTTATGAAAAATAGATCTTGTCAAATTAATTTGATGTATTTTCTGATAACAGCACAAGCGTGGTTAATAAGGGGAAGAGTGCTGATGTAATTTTTCTTGGATTTTCCTCAAGGCAACTGCCTGGGTACTGCATGATATTTTGATTAAGAAACTGGAGTACCAAACATGGCACACATTAAAGGGATTAGAAACCAGCTAACGTAGGTCTCGGAGCGTTCCTCTAAACAAGGGACGGCTGCCAGATGGGTGTGTCCCCAGCCAGGTCCCACAGGGAACCGTTCCCCAGTGCGCTTTTTAACATTTTCTCTATGTCCTGGAAAAAAAAAAAAAATTAAAAACTGCTGATGACAACACAAGGCCTACTGGATCAGCAGGTAAGGAAGAGGCTGAGGTCAATGGGATGGAGGAAAAGGGCTCTCTTGTTCAGATGGGTGAAGGCAGGTGAGGGCCAAATGTACAGGCAGATGTGCTGAAGGGCCGTATTCCCCTTCCCAGATCTTTAGGGCATCACAGCAGGCGTAGGAGCAAAGGCTGGGGTCACTTGGCTTCTCTAGCAGGAGCAGAGGAGATGGAGGTCAGACCTCACCAGGGGCTGCAGCTCCTCCAGAGGGGCAGCACAGGGGCAGCTCCGAGCTCTGCTCCCCATGACCAGGGACTGGACTCAAGGGAACACCTGGAGCTGGGCCAGGGGAGGTTTAGGTTGGATTTTAGGAAAAGGTTCTTTCCCCCGAGGGTGGTGAGGCACTGACCAGGCTCCCCAGGGAATGGTCACATTCCCAAGGCTGCCAGAGCTCCAGGAGAGTCCAGGAGAGGACAACGCTCCCAGGGATGCACAGGGTGGGATTGTTGGGGTGTCTGTGCAGGGCCAGGAGCTGGACTTGGATGACCTTGTGGGCCCCTTCCGACTCAGGATATTCCATGATTCTATGATTCAGCCTAGTCTGCCTGCAGCTGGCGTTTATTGCCGACAGGTCCAGTGCTCTTGGATGCTGGAAGGGAGAAAATGCTGAATTTATGGGATGTGCTCATGACCCCACACTCCTGTGTGAGCCACCAAATTGCCCTGGGTTCCTCCAGCAGGCAGTGGAGGCAGATGTTCTTGCTGGGCAAGAATCCAAAGCAGGGTATCAGGGATGGTGAAGGAGATGTTCTTGCTAGGCAGGATTCAAAGCAGGCTATCAGGGATGGTGAAGGAGATGTTGAATGGTCCTGCTAAGTCCTCCCACTGGCCAGGCCAGTCCTCCCAGACTGCAAACTGGGCACTGCTGAAATACCAGGAAGTACAGTCATGATTTAGCTGAGAGAATGAGAATTCACATCACACAGATTTTAGAAGATGGGCCAAATGTTTTATTTGAATGTATTTTCTAGTCCAAGCAGCAATTTATACAGTTCTCCTCTGGCTTTTTTTTTACACAAGAGGTCTGGGAGAGGAATCTCAGCCCTTCTCTGGCCATTTAAATTCTTTCCATAAACTGAGGCAGAGGATGAGGAGGAACATTGTCCTCTGAGAACCATGGAAGCATCAATACATGAGTCACTCCCAGTCCAATTAGGCTTCCACCATCAGATGGGAATTCGTCATGAGTTGCCTGGAGAAAGAACTACACCTGTAAAGACCACGATTCTCAGAAATCCTCTCACCCTTTCTGTCAAGGGAGGGCTTTCTTTGCATTCTTCCCATTTTCTTTCTTCCCTTTTTCTGTACATGCACGCACATAAACTCATTCCATTGAAACTCTCCTGTGAGGAAAGGCTGAGGGAGTTGTGTTTGCTGAGCCTGGAGAAGAGAAGGCTCTAAGGAGAAAACGGTTTTAAATGGAAAGATTTATATTAGATTTATATTAGGTATTGGGAAGAAATTCTTCCCTGTGAGAGCAGTGAGGCCCTGGCACAGGTTGCCCAGAGAAGCTGTGGCTGCCCCATCCCTGGAAGGCCAGGTTGGATGGGGTTTGGAGAAACCTGGGAGAGTGGAAGGTGTCCCTGCCCATGGCAGGGAGCTGGAATGAGATGGTCTTTAAGGTTCCTTCCCACCCAAACATTTCGGGGATTCTGTGACTATAAAACAGAGCATCTTCTTGAAACAACTTTAGCATTGACAGATTTGGTCGTGTGCCCCTGTTCTGAATGAGACCCCCACCCATTTGATTTCCCATTTCACGTCCTGCCATTGCTCAGCCTGACTTTTGGACACATGCTGGTTAAGGCAGCCAGAATTCAAATCCCTCTGTGGTAACTGGATTAGGGAATAATTTGTTTTATCACCGTGTGATTTAGGAAATTTCTTGTATTTATATCTAACACATAAATATCCAGAAGCTCCACAGGAATTCAGCTCTGGGACCAAATCTATCAGAGGGATTAACCCACCAAAATCAGATAAGTCTACAAGACGGGAGGCCTCTGGAGCAGGCAATGTTCCCCACACTGCCATGCACCATCTTACCCTCTTCCTATCTCTTGCCCATGGAGCTTGTCTTCTTTGGGGTTTGCTTGTAGACAACCTACCACAGACAGACCCTTTTCCTGGCCAGGAGCTGGACTCTTTCACAGCATCAACAGTGTGGGAGGATGTCATTCCCACAAGCCATCCCCTCCCAGGGAGAGCAGAGGGAAGTGAGCTGACTGTGATGAGCCTGGGATGCTTCGTGCTGGACGCCGGGAATAACAGTGGGATCACACCCTTCAACCACGGTACAAGGTGGCCCAGTGTCAGGGAACAGCATCACCCCACGGCCATCCCTCTCCCCATGACCCCACACACCAGGTACAACCGGTCCACGGGCTGATGTGGAGCCCCCGAGGCAGCTGTCCCGGGACAGGAGGCTGCTCCTTCCGCAGGCCCCGGTGCTCTTTGAGGGATGTCTAATGAAATCTGCCCAGAGAAGCTTTTTACAAAGATATTTATCATGCAGGTATCACTCAGACTAATTAGATCCTAAGCCAACACCACAATCCCTGCACATGTCAGAGCAGGGCACAGATTGTTCCAGGGAGAGGTCGGGGAACAGGAGATTAGAGCCAAGCCCAGCTCTCGGCCACGGCAGCGCGAAGCCACGGAGGGCCCAGCGGAGCCAGTTACACCCCAGAAGTGCCTGTAAATCAGTCACAAATCAAATAAAGCAGAAAGCAGCGCTGGCACGCTGTGGTTTGTACCACCCACTGCTGTGAGGATCACAGCCTGCTGGGATTCACACAGCGCTGGAGTCCTGCTCCCACCGCCAGCGCTGCCAGGGATGGGATTCCACCCCTCAGCTTTGCTAATGGCACCTCTAGGGATGCAGGGAGCTGCCACTGCCCCTCTGGAGTCAGGAAACAGAGCCACTGTAGATCTTTTCTCCCCGTGCTTCCCTCCATGCTGACTCCACATCATTTACGTGGGTAGAAAAGCTGTATAAACCCTTTCCATATTGAGTGAATTTTTCTCTGATGTATATAATTTATATACATATATATGCACATATATATATAAAAATATGTATTTCTTTGCTCTTCATGCTATTTAAAGACTTCTATATACATAGACCTTAGAGAGACACATATACATCCCATTTATTTATTTATTTATTTATTTATTTATATACAATATTGATGTTGTGTGTGTATCTCTGTGGTCCCCCTCTCCCTGTTTCCCTTCTGACAGCATGAGGCCAGTCCTACCCAGAACAGATAACACAGGTTATCTGTTCACAGCTGTGAACTTCACTTTACTGTGGTCACATAAAGGAATAAACAGGGCAAAATGGAGTCAGCAAGGACTTCTAATTGTGGAACCAATGTTAACTAATTGATGCAGGTATTTAAGATAAAGATTCATTTTTCCCTATCAGCACCTGGAGCTCTATTTCCAAAGGCTCAGGAGTCACAGAGACAGGGATGTGCCTCTCATGGATCATCTCTTTCTACTCAGGAGAACTCACCCAAAATCCATAGAGGGGGAGAAATACTTTGGAACAAATTGTTCCTCGTGCAAAAAGTTTTAATCGTCTTCCCAGGCAGGAACTGTACATCATCCTCAGCCTTGGGTCTAAAGAGATGCATTTACACAAGGAAGAATTTCTATATGAGAGGGCAAACCCCTCACAAGACATTAAATGTGTGTGCTCAATGTGGGGGTGTTTTCAAAAGGGACAGCAGGCTTTTGAGTTATTTGTAGCCAGCTACTGGATCTTGTGATAAAGTTTAGGGGCTTGGTGAGCCAAGGGAGATGGAGAAGGGCAAGGTCTTTGTTCCAAGAGCCAGTGCTCAATGCCAGACAAGGCAGGTGATGACTGCTGAGAAGCAGGGTGGGAAGATGGTTTTCCTTAGGGAAACACCACCCTTGTCAAGGGATTGCAAACCGTCATTGAATTGGGATGGACCTTCACGGCCTCACCACACCAAAATCTTCACCACCTTGCCAGGAAAAATGCCACAACATCACAGAAAGCCAACATGCCCCTTCAGACCCAAATCAGCTGTGAGGGAGGGCTCAGGGTTTTCTGCAGCACCTGCAGCCTGGCTGTGCTAAAGGCTCAGCCTGTTTTCCTCCAGCTGTTGCCCAGCACAGTTTCTCCCCTCGTGTCACCATCCCACAGGGACTGGGACACTCCAGGCCAGCATCCCTGCTCCCCTCACAGCTGACAGCCCTTTGAAGGGGCTGAGCCCTGGGTTTATCTCTGGGATTTTTCTAATGAGCTCTTAAACCTTCTATCAATGACACATTCCATCAGTGGATCAAGGCACCTAAATAAAATTGACATAAGGCAAGGCCTTTTAATTATCCAATTATTTTGTTTCAAGCAGCAGCTGGTAAAAAGTAAAAAGACTTAGTGTTCTTCTTTCGTCTCTGTTGACATAAAATCAAGGATCAAAGCACCTTAATTTTTGGCCTCTGATTTTTCTTTCCTTGATTTAAACACGCCTGTTATGAGTTCAGTGGCCTTCCTGCCCCTTTGCTTATTTAGCAGTGATTAGTGAGTGCTGAAGCTGCAAAGCCTCGGAGTTTGCTGTCATGGGATGAAGGCCCCATGGCACTGGGAGCTGATGCTGTGCAGAATTGGCTGCCATCCCATCACCAAAACAGCCTTCAATCCCAAGAGTTTTGGATCCCCAGTGTCAGAGCAGACTGGAGATTTTAAATCCTGCTTGCTTCTTTCACACCTTTACAGAGCAACCTGTAGATCCAGCCTGGATATCCCCTGGGTTTGCTCCTCTAAAGAACAAATACTCTCTGTATACACATGATCAGACTGATTTTGCACCAAGCTTCATCTGCAGGATGAAGTTTCTGAGGAAACCTCAGCCCAGTGCGCAATTTGGGCCACCTCAGGTCAGGCTTGTCCCTGGAGAGGTCTGTCCCGCTCCAAGGAAGTGAAGATTCCAGGTTTTAGGAAGGTGAGAGAGATTTGGGCTTGTTTTACCCTGGTGAATCAGAAAACTAAAGACAACTATTTCCTAATTCCTCCTTCCTGAACCTGGCCCTGCAGGTGTGGTGGGCTGAGTCTCTAACACAGGGTGCAGAATCCACATCTCCATGTGCATTCACGGACAGGGATCTTCATGCGCGGATGGACAGCTGTGAGGGGAAGCAAGACCCCAGGAGAAGGCTTCCAACAGCCTGACTTGACAGCAGAGGCTCTGGAGGAGTTTCCATGGGGCAGGAAGGTGGTGGCAGAGCTCCCTGCAGGAGGACACCCCGCTGGCAGGAGCACAGACCGGGGCGTGGGATCCCGCGTGCTCCGGCATGTCCCTGGGCCTGCACTCCCGGGAAGCACGGGGAGAAGTCTGTGTTCCTGCAGGTGTCTCTGTGGGTGAGATCCAGCAGACACCAGCACAGTGCAGGAGAGGGCTCTGCACAAAGCTCTCCCAGCCAAGCCAGGGAGGTACCACCCAAAAGAGCAAACTGTGGATGGCATCAGGTTCTCCCAGCTCCTCCAGCGACTCTGGATGCCCTTCAGCAAGGGCTTTTTAGGTCTCTCTCTTGCAAGACTGACACAGAAAGAGTTTTACAGCCCTACCAAGGCTGTTAAAGTGTCGTGAGCTTTGTGTGGGTAGACCAGATCTGAAATTCTTCTTGTCACTCGGGTCAGCCGTGCTGGAGAACCTGCTGCTAATTCATGCAGCTTTTTCTCATGCAGTGCTCCCAAACGCGTAGGAAAAGATCTCTCTCACTATGGGACATTGCAAACTCCAGGCTCCTGACCACCAGGAGAAGCTTGCTCAGTTACCCTTCACCTCCCCTTCTTTAGCTGCAGGTGTGAAAAATAAAAATGAGATGGATGAGGAATGCCAGCACCAAACCAGCCTTCTGCCACTACCATGGGGTGGGAGGTGAGGGGCCTGTTGACCTTTTCTACAAATCCCTGCCACATGATGCTTCATGGGTCCTTGTGAACACAGGATGTGTTCAAAATCACCAGCACAGTGTGGAGTCTCTCCAAGGGTGAATCCCTGGATGATCCCATGCTGGTTTAACGAGGGAGCTTTGCTTGGGATATTGGCTAATTGTAGGGCTCCTGTTGGCAAATCCAAGGAAGCATTTGGTCCTTCCCTCAGCTGGTGTCTAGAGGAGCTGAACAGTAAATATTACCCCCATCAGCAACCACACATTCTGCTGGCAATGTCTCCCAGCTGGAAATATTGACCTCACAAACTCTTCTCCTTCAATTTAGTCCTGTCTTGGATCTGGCTCCTTCTGTGACCTTGGGCAAGCTCCTTTGCCTGTTTTGCAACACAGAAAGGTTTATTTGGGCCCCAAAGGTCCAGCTTATGGTGTCAAAATTACTGTGATAAATGTCCATGCATGCAATGCAAACCACATTCAGACACTCAGTCACTTTGGCTCCACCAAGATTTGGACTTGATGATCCTTGTGGTCCCTTCCAGCTCAGGATATTCTATGATTCTAAGAACACAGATATAGCCCAGTTGCTGTCTTCACTGCCAAAACTAAGACCACTTGGAGATAAAGACCCTGGGAATGGTCCAACCCTCTCAATGTTGAACATCCAGACAACGTGGCAACTTCTGTGATGTCTCTTCAGTTCCTGTCTGGAACAGGCTGGACCTTTCCTCGGGATCTTCCTGTTTGTTTTCATGAGCAACAAAGGGCAGGTGACCATCCCAGGCTGCCAAACCAACCCTGTGGACATCTAAAGGCAGGTGAGGTGACCACCATCCTTCCTGACCTGCTGGGCTTCAGTCCAAGCCATTGGAGCTGAGATTTCTCTGAGTTGGTGCCACAGATGGCTTCAGGTTTCCCAAAATCCTGTGATATCCATGGTGGATATCCAGGGAAATAACCACAGAAGATTTGGAACAGCAGAAAGTTGGGGTCAGGGTTTGAATCTGAAAAACCCTGGATGTGGCATTACCTGAGGACTTGGGGAAGCCTGAGGTACAGGGGGTTGTTGGGCAAAATCAGGCCTCAAAGCAAAAGTCCATCTCTGAGGATGGAGTTTCATCTTGGGCTAACAGGAACAACAGCCTTTGGGGAATAGAAACCCAGAGTTGGGTTTTAAGTGTTCCCATAAACCAGAGTTTGAGGTCATGGCACAGGCTAGCTCAGATTAAAGTGGTATGGGAAGCTCAGATAGAATTGGGGGTTCCAGAACTTCATCATATTAGTAATCCCAGGTTATTCCTTTCAAAATTAAAGAATAATTAAAGAAGAAAGCCAAGGCAGAGCTTAGCACTGGGTCTCCCTCAGAGGATCATGGATTTCACACAGCAGACACAGGAGTGACAAACCATAATTAACAGCCAAGGACCTTGAGAGGCAACTACTCCTATTGTAAATTAAATACCAGTTTGGTCAGAGGATCATTAAAAATAGGCTTTCACCTGCTCCTAATTATTTTCCCCACTACAATAGCTATTTGTTCCCACTCAGGGGAGAACAGGGCTGTGAGACACAGTGAGCAGAGAGTGGAATTCACCTCTCTGAAGTAGCTCTGACCTGCTCACACTCAGGCTTCATGAGGGCAAAAGTCCTTTGCATAAAGGTGCTTTTTACCCCCCTGTGAAGCTCAGAGCACCTGAAAAATTGCATATTTTAATCTGCTGAGCCCGTGGCTGCTGCTGGCTGGGCTCTGGCAGCAATGGAAGTGGCTGCAATCCAGCTGCAGATCCAGCCCTCCCCGTGTGTTCGTGTGCAGGCAGCGTGTGTTCACGCATCTATGCAAATGCACCAGCAGTGTGTTTTAAATGCATTCAAATTTCATCACAGAAATAAAATTAAGGGAAAAAAAAAAAGAGAGAGAGAAAGAAAAAAGCCCCACATTTTTTAAGCCTGCAAAACAAACGCTCTTTTCAACCCACTGGCAATTACGGAGAGGTCCTGATCCTTTCTGCATGTTGCTGTCAAACAAGTTTTCAGTAGGATTCAATAAAGTGATCTGACATTTCTTTGGAGATCTTTACACACAGTAGCTCAAGCCAGGAAAGAACTTTACTTCTGGCAGCTATGTGAATATTTTATTTTGCCCAAAGCTAGACAGGTGTGATCAAGAAGAACAGGGGGGAAAAATATATTAGCAAGAGGCCTTTCAGTGGCAATACAGGTGTTTGCTGGAGTGCAGTCGGTTTGGGTTGTGTGTGTTTTTTTAGAAGAAGAAAATCTTAGTAGGGTTAACATTAAAGGCACAGCATATTTGTTTCTCATAGACTGAAAGTTAGGAGAGCATATTAAAAATGAGAGGTTAAGGTTTGCCACTGAAAATGGTATTTTGAACCAGATCTGAAATAAGGAATAAGCCACTCATTCCCATTAGGCCAAAGAGACTTTGGCACATTAGATATTCCCTGGATCTGAGCCCTTCTCCCCAAGCACAGGGGAGTCACTAAAGAGTTAATGCAGTTTATAATTCACAGAACAAGTCAATACACTCATTCAAACAGTTATAGAAAGGTCACAGGCTGGGATGCCTGAAACCTGCTTAAGCAACAATTTTTTGCTCCTAGGGTAAGGCAAAACACAGGACACATTTCCTGGAAGAGGCTGGAGATGTTGCTGAAGCACCAGAACAGGGGGAAGGAGCTGCACTGAGTTGTTTGAGGTCTGGGAAGCCTCTTCCCAACTCAGAGGCTCAGAGAGGAAGGGGTGGGTTGAGAAAAACCTGTAATGGAGTGGGTGTAGAAGAGTCTTTAATTCAGTGTTCAGAACACATGACAGGTGCTGGGGCCAGCCTGGATGAGGTCCAGCAGGAGGGAGATCCCCCAAAACCCACAGCAGGCTCTGTCCTTGGTGATGCTGGGACCACGTGGAGCTGGGATCCAGGAGAGGCCAAAGAGAACAGGGACAGGTGGGGGACAGGTGGCCTGGAGGGAGGCAGCAGCTGAAGGAGGAGGAGGGTCATCCATGGAGGAGGAGGAGGGAGAAGGCAAAACTTACATGTCTGAACATCTGCAGCTGGGATGGTCTTCTGAGGTCCTGCAAGATGTCAGCTGGACTCTTAAACATCACAGAACAGGGCCCCCAGCACCTGAGCTCACAGCATTTAGGGTGAAAATCCCTCCCTCTATTTCAGCCCTCCATGGGCTGTTTCATCTTTACACCACTGTACACAGGTTTTGGGTCTCTCACACACAGATGGACAAAAAATCAAGCTGCAGAGGTTTCAAAAGTGTGGAGGAGAGCAGCCCTGGTGAAGAAAAAGAAGAAAGGAGAAAAACAAAGATTTAAAAACAAAGAAAAAAAATAGATAATAAAAAAGAAAAATAAATAAGAAAAAAGAGAAAACAAAACAAAAAAGAAAAGGAAAACGAAGAAGAAGAAGAAGAAGAAGAAGAAGAAGAAGAAGAAGAAGAAGAAGAAGAAGAAGAAGAAGAAGAAAGAAGAAAGAAGAAAGAAGAAGAAGAAAGAAGAAAGAAGAAGAAGGAAAAGCAAAAGGAAAAGAAAAAGAAAAAGCAAAAGGAAAAGCAAAAGGAAAAGAAAAAGAAAAAGAAAAAGAAAAAGAAAAAGAAAAAGAAAAAGAAAAAGAAAAAGAAAAAGAAAAAGAAAAAGAAAAAGAAAAAGAAAAAGAAAAAGAAAAAGAAAAAGAAAAAGAAAAAGAAAAACTCCAGTTGGAATCTCTTTTTTCTTCTGATCACATGAAGGAACTAAATAGATCTCAGGGCCAGGAGATCCCACAACTCTCCTAACCTTCTAAATACTCAAATATTAAACAAGATTAAAATTATAAATGTGAAAAATTCTTTCTCCAACGTGTCACAGCAATATCTGGTGGACAGGACACTTCTGGATATCTGCCCTTCCTCAAAGAATTGTAAAGAGGAGGAAGAGGATTAGGATGGACACTTTATTCATTCAGCTTGGATAAGCCAGTTGATTAAATGTCTAAATATCACCTGAATTAAATTGTTTCTATTTGCTCTGTCTGGCCCAAAATTATGGACCATTTTCTGTATTTTCTACCTTTATTTTATAGACAGCAGATGCTGTTCCACCAGAGGAGGTGTCCTTGTCCTTGCTGTGCAGAGGGAAGGAACATCAGGGTCATGGACTCAGTCCAGCCTCATCTGCAGTGTGGGGACCTCGGCCACTGCTCTGGGTACCCAGCACTCCTGGATCCTCTCCAGCTGGAGGCTTGGAAGAGGGAGAAGAGCAGGTTTGCTCAGCTCTCATGCTGAGAGAGGAAAATAACCCAAGGCCAACCTCAGGGCCATGTGATGACCCAGGACCACCCCATAAGGGTTTGAACGACCACAAGATGCTTCCTGAAGAACTCCAGGGCCCTTCTATGGTCACTGAAGGGCAATGGTACGTTTTTCTTTAGGTTAAGGCAGGTCTCACTTGTGTTGAGGCACTGTGAGGCACAAAGGATCCCTGTTGCCATAACCAGAGCAGAAATACCCCTAAGAGCCTCCAGAAGAACTGAAAAATGATCAGGTGCCTCTGGGAGGTGGGTCAGGGCAAAACTCCAGCTTAGGAGCTCCAAATGTCCTTCTGGAGGAACTTCTTCCCTGAACCCACAGGGACCCCAGGCAGATGGGCCTGAAATTCAACCACCTCACTGAGATGGCTTCATCTGGCCAGTATCTACTCTGTGACAGCTCTAAAGGGGTTGGTCCATTACATATCCTCCTTTTTTCAGCAGGAAATGGAAGATTTGGAGATGATGAGCACAGATGGGACAGCACAGGATAAAGAGAGAGAGCCAAGGTCATTACTCAAACACAACAAGCACTGGAGGTGTCTGGTGTGAGCTCTGTCATCTTCTGGGGATAGAAAGGTCTTTAGGGACCAGCAGCCCTGTTACAACTTGCCATCAGCTCATGGACACTGCCAGTATTGCCTGGATTGTGCTCCCAGACAGCCCTGCTTTGCTGTGAGGTGAATTTTAGACTGACCACAGCAGTGTCCTCCCTCAGCCGCGGGCAGAGTGTGACCCACAAATGCATAAATCTATTTGGAGGCCAAGCTGGGGACAGCTCCAGTCAAAGGCAGAAAGAAGGCTGCGTCATGACAACAGGTCGTCACAAACACCACCCATGCTGGGGAGTGACAACAACCAGGGAAACCTGGGAGAAGCCACACGTCTCTGGGAACCCAAAGCCACTGATGTGGCGTTCAAAACAAAGTCACTTCTCTGGGCAAAACCAGAGCAACTGAGTCACCAGACGTTACTTGTAACACTGCAGGCCCCAGAGGAATATTATCCATGTGCCAGGAGAAGTGGTAACTGGGTGACACATGGCATGTTTTCCACCCGGGAAACTGCGGCAGGAGGCTTTGCCTGCACTGCCAGCCAAGGAGGGGGGACTGAGCCACCTCCAGCCTCACAACTGGCCCAGGTTCTTCACCTGCAAAACCACCATCCACATTTCCAGAGAGGATTTATGATCTTAGAAATTTTTTTTTTTTTTTTGCACTGCTGGTGCCTTATGCCCGTTGTGGAGAAGGTGCCCAGTGCTTTCCTGAGTTACTAAAAACATCTGGTTCTATTTTGGGGAGGAAAAGCCCCTTTTCTTGCTGTTTATGCAGCACAGTCCCTGAGCATGGGCTCAGAAATCTGCAGGATCTACAGAGCCTCTCAAAAGCCTTTTAATTACATTTGAAATAGGACAGGTCTCGCTCTTTGGGGAGCATCACGAGACCTGAGAGCAGAAAAAAGCTGAGAGAGCTGGTCCCATCGACTCCCAGCTCCAAGCCAAACAGGTTTGGCCAGCCCGATTTAAGGTAATTAATATCCTCAAGCCTGTTATTAAGCAAGAAGCAGTAAAAGGGAGTCTCCCCTTTACCTCGGGGTCCTGCTGAACGCCTCAGCCCAACAAGCAGCCCATTGTCAGCCCCAGGGCCGGATCCTGCTGCTCAGGGAACCTTAGGAAGTCACCAGACGAGCCCCCAGCCCCTTCTTAGCACCGGGAAGGCGATTTCAGGCCATGTCCCAACACCTGCTCTGGACACCACGATGGCTGGTGGGGTATTTAGGCAGTGGGAGGTGGGACTAGAGGTGTTGGAAAGGTGGCCCAGGTTGTTCCCTGTCCTCCATCAGACAGGGTGGGTCAGGTGGGACCAGCCATAGAGCAGGGTCAGGTCTGCACAGCACCCCCAGAGACCTGGAGTCTGAATTTGGGCCTGAATTTAGACCTTTGGCTGGAAGACCCCTGAACATGAAGGAGCACAAGAAAGGGAACTCAACTGAAAGACCCTGGTGGGTCATCAAAATAAAATAATTAATAGGGCACAAGTTGAAAGGGATAATAGACCCCATTTAAATGTAAGAAAAAGCTTTTTCACTGTGAGGGGCTTAAACAGTGGATGGGGTTGCCCAGAAAAGCTGTGGAGCCTTCCATTCTTGGAGATGGACAAAATCCAATGGGATTTTGAACAGGGCAACCTGTTCTAGGTTGTTCTGCTTGAGCACAGGTTTGGATTAGGTGATCTCCAGAGATCCCTGCCAACCTCAACTCTTCCATGATTCAGTAAAATTAGATATGTATTAAATAATCTTATGCAGCAAATTCATAGGATCACAGGATCCCAGAATGGTTTGGGTTGGAAGGAACCTCAAAGCCCATCCAGTCCCACCCCCTACCCTCTGGGCAGGGACACCTTCCACTGTCCCAGGCTGCTCCAAGCCCCATCCAACCTGGCCTTGGACACTTCCAGGGATGGGGCAGCCACAGCTTCTCTGAGCAACCTGTGCCAGGGCCTCCCCACCCTCACAGCCAGGAATTCCTTCCCAAAATCCCATCTAACCCTGCTCTCTGGCAGTGGAAAGCCATTCCCTGTGTCCTGTCCCTCCAGGCCCTTGTCCCCAGTCCCTCTCCAGCTCTCCTGGAGCCTGTTTAGGCACTGAAAGAGGCTCTAAGATCTTCCTTCTTTTCTCCAGGTTGAACAATCCAAACTGTCTCAGCTTTTCCTTATAGGAGAGATGCTCCAGCCCTTGGAGCATTTTCATGTTCCTGAATGTATATAAATGTATAACATTTACATATATCTGAGTGTACAATCTGCACCATGGTGGAATACAACATATTCCAGTCCTCCCTTGCCTGATGGGACACTATTCATCCATACCCACAAAAGGAAAACACCACAAGGCATCCAAATCCTCTCTGTTGCACAGCACGTACAGGAGAGATGCTCTGCCACCAACCTTCCATTTTGCTTGTGCAAAAAAAAAGGACCTGACAATTTTTTTTAACCTCATACCTATCTGTTCAGGACCTTTCCCCCCACCTCCATTGCCCCCAGGTAGGAAAATTCCAGAGGAAAGCACTGTTGCAATCTATTTTGTTTCTCAGTCAAGTGCAAGAGTTTGGTATTTTTCCACTGGAAATTCCTCTCTGATGCCTTCTTTCAAACATGCCTAGAAGAAAAATTTGCTTTTCCACTACTGGCCTGTGAGAGCCCAAGGTGTCAGGCTGCCCTGCAGGAATGTGGGGTTGGATACCATGGGTGAGGGAGCTCGAAGGAGATGAGCAGCCCCTGGAGCAGCACACCCAGGGAATGGCTGCTACATCCCAGCCAGACTTAAAGAGAGGAAGAATGAGCATGAGAGCTCAGAAAAGCAGAAGCAAGGTGGTCCTGGATGGGTTTCCAGAACTGAATGGAACAGGGGTAAGTCCCTGTGGTACCTGCACAAAGCAGGTGGTTGCAGCTGGCTCTGTTCAGACAAAATCCCATTTTCAGTCCAAAAACAGCACAACAAGGACATTTTCTATAGCAGCTGATATTCTGAGCTTGAGAAATCCCATCCCCATCATTCCACTCCACTGGATTTGTCCAAGGCCTGGTTGGATGGGACTCTCAGCAACCTGGTCTAGTGGAAGGGAAATAGGGATTGGAATAAGATGATCTATAAGATGATCTTCAAGGTGCCTTCCAAACCAAACCATTCTATGATTCTGTGATACTCTGCAGGGTCTGGGATCCCTTTATATCAAGATTTGTATCTCCATGGGCTTTGCCAAGCCTTGCTAACCTCTCTGGCCTCCTTGAGCCACCAATGAAAGTCACTGAAATGGAAATTTTCAAACACAGAGCAGCAACACCCCAGGACCAGGCTGTGGAGGGTTATCCATGAAGATGGGATGTGGCAGGATTTGGCTTCTTCCCTTTAAATAGTTTCTCCTCCTCATGTGCAAACAGGAGTTTTCCTCCCTGGAGTAGGACAAAATCCTCATGTTAACACCCCTGTGAACTGAGGTAAAAGTTCTTGCCCCCAAAATGAGTGAGCTCACACCAGCAAAACCAGCAGCTGTTGCTGAGAGGAACAAACCACTGAGCTCTCAGCTCTCAACAGCAGCAAATAGGCAGATGTGGGCCTGAAAAATTTCATCCAGAATACTGAAATCTGGCAAAGTTCAAAGACCAACTTCTGGTGGGAAGTGTCAGACCAGATTCCATCAGACCTGGACAGAGCCCAGGAGGCAGTGCAAGCCCCAGTCCTCTGCTCTCAACCATCCTCTGTGTCAGGACTCCTGCTCACAAAACAAACCAGCATTTGATCTCCACACCAGGGCTCCCAGCAGCAGGAAGATGCTCCTCACACTCAGGGAGGTGGGAGGTGCTTGGTGGGACCTCAGGGCTGTGTCCAGGTCCTGGGGCACTCGGGAAGCAGAGAGAGGAGCCCTGCCCAGACCCAGCTGTCAGTCCCTGGGGCAGGCACTGAGTGAGGCCCAGGCTGGCTCCAGCTTCCCCCAGGTCAACTCCTTTGGTGGTCGTGGAGTTGCAGCCCAAACTGCTCCCTGTGGATGGTTTTGTGTTGCCAACACAGCCAGGATTGCAGCTGGGATTGGAGCTGGAGTGCTCCAAGGGCTGTCCTGTTCACCACCCTCTTTCCCATGCTCTTCTGCATGGTGCCACCATCCCTCTCTTCTTCTGTTTCTCCCAGATCCTGAAGGTCACACTGGTTGTGTGTCAGCTCCACTCTGGAGTACACGAACACATTCCTGGAGCAGGTGACCTCTGGAGGCCTCTTCCTACACAAATTATCATTCTGTGAGTGTAGGACTGATGTAAGAGAGGAAAATCCCCCTACAAAGGGCTTCAAAGGTCTTCAGCACACAATTTCTCTTCCATCCTGGCCGGGTACCAAGCTCCACTACACCAGCTTCACACCCCACAGGGCTGGAGAAGAAAGACACATTAATTACTTCAAACACAACCTTCCAAAGCTTTATATGGACAGGTAAAACACCTATGTATCCATGGAAAAGATAATAAAAGAATAATTTTTTTAAACTCAGGCTTTGCCTGAGGTGTGTGTTTGCCCTGGGGAACAGAGAACAAGATTTCAGCAGGTTTCAAAAGCAAACTGGACGCTGACACAGATGGAGATTCAGAAGGGTGACCTGTCTGGTGCCCAGCAGGAAGGGGATCTCCAGTGCCTGGCATTTCAGAGGGGAATTTTGGAAACAAGATCTTTCTTCATTTGGAGATATCTGGTATATTTTATTTTCCTGCTCAGGTATGAGTTTGTGGGCTCAGAGCCTGATCAGTGCATGATAATTCTGCATCAACTTCAAGAAGCTTTGGAACAGGCACAGAGTGAACTCAAAACCAACATCTTCGAGCTTCCTAAAGAGAAATTCCCTCTCTCCACATTTCTGAGGCCGAGCAAACACTTTAGCACAGAGGTTGCTTTCAGTGCTGGGCTCAGGTACACGGCCTCAAGTACATTTGCCACGGCAGAGGAGGAAGCTCTCCACATGAGTGTGGGCTTTTCTGGTTGGTGGAGGAGAAATCTCTTCAACAAAAAGTGTCTGGCTGGATAAACATCCTTCCTCAACATCGTCCAGCCCTGATAAGGTCCCAGCACTAGACGGGCAGAATCTCTGCAGAAAGTTTCTCTAATTCTTTTCCCTCTTGGACAGGTGCCAGTGGCTCAACCTGGATAATAATTTGCTTTGTGAGTAAGCACACCCAGATCCCTCATGCCTGACCTGTGTCCTTGCTGGAAAATAAAGATGAGTGATCAGGGAACCACGCTGGTTGTTTGACAGAGCCCTGCTCCCATGGGAATGTCCATGCTGGCTTGTCCATCCTCTTCTGGACGGTCGGGATGGGAGCTTGCAGTATTCCCAGGATGCTGATGCACACCTGGTGTACAAAGACAGGAAATCTGTGTTGTCCTCATGAAGACGAGCATGCCACTGGGAAAAGCCTGATGATATCATAAATTCCTGGCTGGGGGAAAACGGGAAGCAGCTGTGCCAGCAGCCAGAGCTCGCCGGCTCCCGGTGCCGCCGGAGCACGGAGCCAACAATCTGTCGAGGGAAATGGAGGGGAAATGTACCAACACCAGATCTATATTTCTTAAAGGGATTAATTAAATCAAACCAATTCACATCACTTCACACACTCAGCAGCCCGTCACGAAGCAAAACAAAGGGAGGGGGGAAAGGAGGAGAACAGGACGGGCCAGCTCCGCTCCCTCCCGTTAAGCCGGAGCAAATTGTGCAGGAGGCTGCCAGCCTTCTCTCCGTGCCCTCCTGAGGGATGCACAGCACTGGGAAAGCCCATCCAGATGCCTGCAGGGAGAGACAAGTGGCTAATTAGAGTCCTGACCATGAAGGGCACTCAGCAGCCCTCTGAGGGACTCTCCCCAGACCCAAAGATGCGCTGCCAAAGGGAAAACATGCCAGGCACAAGCTGGGAGCTTCAGCCACACCATTCTTTTTCCTTATTTTTTTTTCTTTTCCTGGTGGTGCAATATTTTTTTAGTAATTATCTGCTTGTGTTGCTTTAACTATCTCAGCAGCACAGGGCTGGCAGCTCAAATATCCAGGAGCTGACCAGTGAAGGAGCTCCAGGAGGGATGAGCAGGTCGGGATCAGTGAGGATTCCAAACACGTGTAATCGTTTTAGCCATCTAGACTTTGGACACAGCCCTTTTTGTTCTGGTCAACTTTGAATTTGTAGCTTTTCCAAGATCTATTGTGCTCCTTGAAGAGCTAAAAGCTGCTGGTTCCTCAGGAGGAAAGTCACGATTTCTCTGAAATTTCAGGAGCCCAGAAGTCAGAACAGCAGAAGGAGAAACATCAGGAATCCCAAGAATCACACAGCAGTTGGTAATGCTGAAATCTTATTCCCCAGGGAAAAAAACTGTGGAAAAAGCACTGAAAATAATTAGTAGGAAGACAAGCCTACTGAGGTTTCCCTAAACCAGTGGTATTTATTTTGCAGCTCAGAACAGCTGAGAAGCTCTGAAACTGCTCCTGGCATTTTTAGCGAGTGGGAAACTGGGGCTCAGAATTTTCAAATCATGTTTCTGAGCACAGCCATGGATTTTTTATCCCTCTTTGGGGTCCTCTGGCTGCTCTCATTTGGACTTGCTTGGGAGAGGTCACTAAACTTGGCTTTGGTGTTGCACCTAAAACCAGCAGATATTTCTCAACTGCAGAACTGAGTTCAAAATAAAGTTAGCAGCAATGGTTAAAATAACCTGAACTTCTCATCCTTATCTTGGCCATATTTCAGAGAGGGCTGCCACATAGCAACCAAATTTTCCATAGGTGATACTTCACTTCATCTTCTCCTGTATTTTAAAGTCTCTCTGGAAGAGATTCCTATCCCCATTTCTTGTCCTCAACTGTACCCCTGAAGTCTCCAGCAAAGGTCACAACTGAAATATTCCTGCCATGGGCTAAACCAAACCTTTATTTGCACAAATCCAAAAGGGACAAAGCTTTTTGCAATATTTTTGTGCTTTCCTTTGCTAATTTGTTCCACTTGGGCTTACCAGGCAAGATTATCACCCAGTTCAGACCACCAAAACCACTACCCAGGGCAGCTGAGTGTGAGGTTGTGTTTTGGCCAATTTTTTAGCAATGTGTTTAATTTCATAAATCAGTAAAACTTTCTTAGGCACATCCCACTTCCCACCAAACTTGCCAGGAAATATTTTTTTGTCCCAAAGTTTCTAATTGAAAGCAAAGGAGAAATGTCCTTCATGAGAGAAGTTCATACCTGCTCTAATGAGTAGTTCTGTAGTTGCATACCAAATTGCTCCATTCCTTAAGGATTTTATGATAAGGACAAGGCAGAGGGCAGGAAGAAGCTTGAACTTGGATCTCTGGCCTTAGGAAGGGCTGACCCACCAGAGATGCTCACACAGATCTGCTCTTCTCCTTGTCTTGATGCCCTGGACCCATTCCTTGCTGAGGAATGGGAAAATTCCTACTATTATAATTGTTTCTCACCCTGTTAATACTGGAAGGAACCTATTAGACCCCACACAACCCACTGGGCCCTGAAATGGGTGGGAATAAAACCCCATTCTCACCCCTGTGCAGGATCTTCCCGAGGCACTGGAGCAGGGGACACAGAAACAGGAGTCTGGGTGGCCCTGCCAGTGTCAAACCAGCTTTTTCAGGAGCCCTTAAATAGTACTTAGGGCTGGATTTGTTGGCACTTTTTTTTCATGCAGAGCATTTCTTTCTTGGCGCTCAAGAGGCATTGAATCAATGACTTAATCCAGCAGAGCTGCACCAGTAAATCACCCCAGTGTATTGGCCAAAAGGGGTGGGGAAGGAAAAAAAGGGGCAAAAAAAATCAACAACTGGTTTTAAGTCTAAATCACTGTGTTGGTTGACAGTTTCAGGAGTGAGGTTGAAATTTTCTGAGTGGGAGAGCAATGGAAATAACCCCAGACCACACAGCTGGTGTGATATTTCCCACCCCATGCAGAGCCCACGTGGCCAGGCTGGATCTGTGTGAGAAGAAGAAGAGCACAGATGTTCTAGTGAGGACCTGGATCGTGGTCCCACCACTACCAGCTGGAACTGAGGTGGGATTCATCCCACCTAGTGTTAGGGATGAAAGTCAGCAGACAGATTAAGACACCCAAATTGAGGTGTCCGTGGAAAATGTCTCCTTAGGCACCTGGTGTTGGAGCTCCCAGCAGAAAGAGTGGAGCTGCTGGGCTTTGTCCAGGCACCTAAACCTCAGAGAATTCAATCTGAGGGACTTTTTCCATAAGGATCTGAGCTCCTGAGCAAAGGCACGTTGAAAACCTCTGCCCCACTTTCAAATTTCCTTCTCAACCATCATCCCAGGAGGCAGCAGCCTGCAAAGAGGCAGACTGAAGCATCACCAGTGCTTGGGATTATCCCTCTGCTTGGATTGGCTCCATATGACACAGACACAAGCACGCTGAAAATGCCAGGAATTGCCCCATTTTGCTTCAGGGAGGGCCGTAATTAGATCAGATCAGAGACAATCACACGAGAGAAGCCACAGCGCTGCAAAGCTTTAACAGCACTTTGGAGCCGGGTTTGTCACTCAAGAGGAAAACGATCCGGGGGAAGATGGCAGCCTGCCACAAAAATGTTCCCAATCTTCACATGGCATTCAGAGCTCAACACCTGGGACGTGTCCCGACACAGAACTCGAGGCCTGACACACTTCACAGCATTTTGGGGGGGTTGGAGAGGCCTGAAGTGGACAGGAGTCCCTTCAAACCTGGAGTGGAGAAACAGAACTTGGCGTGAGAAAGGGGCCCAACCCAGAATTAGCCAATCCCACACAGTTCGAGGGCTTAAAGGATCCTGTTGCCCAAGAGGGGAACATCTCCAGGAGGCAAGACAGAGATTTGGTGGGCCTTGAGAAGGTGCCCTCTGTTGCTTAAATGGGAACATTTCCAGGGAAAGTTGGAGATTTGGTGGAACAGGTTGTCTTGGGAAGGTGTTGGCACAGGGGAGAGAGAGAGCTGGGGATGCAAAACCAGAGGAACCAAAAGGATCATTTTTTTCCCAAAGTCCAATGGATTCAAGCCAGGGAACTGCACCAAAGGAAGTCTGTGTTAGGATCTTCCTGCCAAGCCCACACCAAGCACATCCAGCACTCCCACAGGGACCAGGATGAGGCACAACCCAAGTCAAAACTGGACTCAATCACCAGCTCACAGGAAACTTTCGGGATTCAGGCCACTAAAGAGGAACATGCCAGAATTTAACCCTTCTTCACAAAATCAGTGATATTCCCAAATACCCAGCCCTCTTTGTGCCCAAATTTCCTCAGGAAGCCTTAAGGGCCATGAGTCATCTTTTTTCATGGAGGAAAGGTGGGGATGGTCCCAACTGCTTTGCAGAGGAGGACACAACCTGTCCCGTTGGCCTTGCAGCCCTGGTGACCACCAGGCACCACAGACGTGCCCAGGAACGGTGTTGGGTCCATCCCAAGGCACAGATTGTTGGCACACAGAGGGATTGTGGTGCTGCCAAATCCCACCAGCAAGGTGGTTGTGGAGAAGGGTTTTCCAGATGATGTCAAAAGACCAGTTCAAGGAGTGGGAAAGGCCATTGCACAAGGAGAGAAGCTGATGATCCTGCAAGAAGAGTCTGGAGCCAGGAAAATCTGCAGATCCAAAGTGAGAGGAGGTGACCCCTCTGCTCAGTCCATGCCCGGGAGAAAGTCATGGTTAACCTGGCCATGGAAAATAGACACATGTGGTCCCTGGGGTCTGGACACAAAGGATGAGGCTTCTACTCCAAATTGCCACATCCAAGCTGCCTTTGATGGTCTCAGTTTCCCCCTCCTTGCACTGTTTGGAGATGTTGCAGGTGTTTTTTCACACGTCTGTCCTCACCTGCGCAGCTTCAGCTAAAACGCTGCTTGGGAGGACGAGATAAGGTGATGCCAAGGCTGTTTGCCAGCCTGCCCAGCAGCAAGAAGCTGGTTTGACAGCCAGGAATGACATGGAAAGAGGAGAAATAGGGCTGGCTGGCTGCCCTGGGAGCAGGCAAGGCACTGAGGATGTCCATGGATTTTATCTGAAATGTCCGGTCATGTATGGGATCTGAATGAGGAGCACGGGTGGTCCACAGCTCCTCACCATGCCCAGCACCACTCTGCAAAGCCCAGTTCCCTGCTCCAGGCACTGTTTTACTGGATAAATCCCCCAAAATTGCCTTCTTCCTCCTGGGAACCAGGATGGTGAGTGAGAGGGAAGTTTTTGGGGTCTTTGCACATCACTTGAGCGGGGCTCATTCCCCAGGAACTTACTGGCATCTCCTGGGAGAGTGACATTTGCAGGGATGTTTTAGTGGACCCCAGACCACCACCATGAGAGTTTTGTTAATATTATTATTATTAAAATATTAGTGCCAATAACCACTCTAAGTTATAACTGAAGATGGCAGTGGACTGGGTGGTAGGAACTTTCCCAGGACNAACTTACTGGCATCTCCTGGGAGAGTGACATTTGCAGGGATGTTGTAGCTGACCACAGACCACCACCATGGTAATTTTATTCATATTATTATTAATAATTATTATTATTAAAATACTAGTGCCAATAACCACCCTGAATTATAACGGAAGATGGCAGTGGACGGGGTGGTAGGAACTTTCCCAGGACAAAATCAGTAAGTTTTGTCCTCTGAGCTGCCTCACAGAGACATCTCAAAGCCTTTCATCAGTTGTAGAAACCAAAGATGCTCTTCCTGGGGTAGCAACAAGGCCAGTCTGAGTGTCCTCCAGGACCTGAGCAATTCCCTCACCCACCAAGGCCCCCCACCAGCCTTTGAGGTGAATTTTACAGTAAATTATCAATTTCTCTGTGTTCTGCTCTGCAGTTCTTGGATGCCGCTGGGACTCAGGAGCTGAGGAGTTTTGTTGCAACCTGGATGTCCAAAAACAGATCAGCTTTAGGCACCTGACTTTTCCTAATGGAAAACCATCTCCTCAAGAGATTCCCAGCTGGGGATGGCCAGCTGCTCTCATAGGAGACAGGTGAGAAATTATACAGAAATGAAGGTGGTGGGTAGTGTTGGATGGACCCCTTGTTCACCACACATCACTTTTGGCTTTTATTATTCTCAGTTATTAATATTATTAATTATTATCATCACCAAACACCACGCCTCCCCCCGTGCTGGCATCCATGTGCTCTGAAAGTAAATTTGCTTTGCAAGGAGGCTGAAAAACGTGCACTTGAAGAGGAAGGGAATAGACCCAACTCGTTTACACAAACAAGCAGGAGAACAGGCTTGTCACATTCCAGGCGTGTTTCCCCCGGCCGGCCCCGTCCCGCTCCCGTCAAGGAAAAAGGCTTTTTCAAAAGAAATCCAGCATGGAAAGCTCCCTCTCTACAAGAATCCAGAGGGGAATCTATTTGCAAGGTGACCTGGTTGTATTTGAGCTCCCAAGATAATTTTTCCATCCTTGCCTTGTTTGGAAACACGAAGGGAAGGGGTTGGATTTTTGACCCTCAAAGAGCAGCTGCTTGGGAGGGCTGTCATCATCTTGATCAGCATGGGGTGGCCCCTGCCCAGGCTGGGGAATGTTTCAGTGTCCGAAAGACAGAGGCTGCACCCACTGTTGGGAAATGGTCCTGGATCCACAGTCACCGGGAAGACTCCAGAGAATCCCACCAGCACCCTACTGATGCTGCCCCGGGATATCTCGGTCTGGGAGCCCTGAGGGGAGCCTTAGCCTTGGTTTGCAGAGCTGGGGAAGAGAAAATCCAGCAGGGAAATCAGATAAGGCACATTCCTGGGTGCACATTACTGAAATGACTCGGCACTGCAGCGCTAATGCCCATACTTGACCGAGGAGCTGCACAAATCCACTTGATTTATGGAGCGGAGGCACAGGCAGAGCCAGCCTGAGGAGGGTGTTTTCCCAGCCCCCGTGGCCCGCCCTGGGAGCTCGAGGAACAGTGACAAAGTCTCTCCCATGTGTGTGAAGTGCTGTGCCAGGGAAAATGGGAAATGCCACGAGAGTGATAAGCAGCGCTCCCACCGGGAAGGCAAAGCCGGTGTGTGTCCATCACTCCTCGGCTCTGTCAGCCACCTGGGCACCTTGGATGAAGTGATTCCACTGGCTCAGGGCTTGCAGAGATAGAAAGACCTCAAGATGAATGAGGGGAAAAGCAGCACGTGGATGAACCTCACCCCACACCACAGGGTTGTCCCGGCTTTGCCCCACAGGCCACAGGCACCAGCAATTTCACCCATTCTCCATCATTCCCAGGTCTTCTCCATCCACCTCCTGACACCAAATTGGTTTTCCCTCTCTTTGCTGGACACTTGGCAGAGAAAATTTCAGAATACTGTAATTATGTTCAAAGCACAGAATCCCAGAATGGTTTGGGTTGGAAGGCACCTTTAAAACCACCTAATTCCACTCCTTGCCATGGGCAGGGACACCTTCCACTATCCCAGGTTTCTCCAAACCCCATCCAACCTGGCCTGCAAGGCTTTCAGGGATGAGGCAGCCACAGCTTCTCTGGGCAACCTGTGCCAGTGCTTCACTACCCTCATAGTCAGGAATTTCTTTCTAATACCGAATTTAAATCTCCCCTCTGTCAGCCCTCTGTCATTTAATGTGGGATGACACTTTGATAGGTCTCATTTTGCATAAGGGGAAACTGAGGCACAAAAGAGAGAGGGCAACCTCCATTCTCGGGATGGGCAACCAAGCCTGAGCATGGGCTGGAAATTCCTGGGGTGATGCTTGACCTTCCCTGAGAGAAATCTCTTTGCCTTTACACCTCAGGCTGGAGGGGGAGTTCAGAAGGGTTGGATGTGAAAATCCCCATCGGGATCCCGCCCTGACAGCTGAGATTCGGGGCTGTTTATTTTCTGATCCCCAGAGAAACCAGCATCCCAGAGAGGACTCAGAAACATCAGAAACATGAGCTACCAACTCCAGTGTGCTCTCTGCCTCAGTTTCTCCACTCCTCGTGGGATGAACTCTGCTTTTATCCCCCCCATCCCGGCAGAAATCCCGGGGAGCTCTGTGATTTCATCTCGGCTCCGGCAGCGCTCAGCTCTGCTCTCAGCACAGCCCCGGGTGCTGCGATTATCGGCGCAGACCCGATGCCTCGGGCTGTGCTGCTATCGCCCGAAATACCAACCCCATGACTGCTACCTTTGTCCATCCCAGCCGTGGAGTTTCCTGGCTTGCTGCTTGTTTATGCATGTTTCCTCCCCGAGCCGTGACTCAGGCCTCAGCTATTTGGGAATTTGGTCATTCCTGAGCCAGGTCACCTTCCCAGCACTGGGAGGGACTTTGGAAATCCTGGAGGGAGCGCCCAAGCTCCCATCACCCTGGGCTGTGGCACGGTTTCCCCTCTCCCAGGCATCCTGGAGTGATGGAGAAGCCTGCAAGGGGTGACCCCAACATGTGCCTTGATCCCAGAGGGAGCTTTTGGGTGCTGGGGCCAGGACAGAGAACACAGAGAAAACAGACCCACATCTGCCTTGAGGTCCAGTTTGAAGAAGAAGCAGCAGCACTGCCTCCTGTAGGGTCAGTGTGATGCCCTCCGGCTGGGGATGCAAGGCCTGAGATCTTGGGGCTCAGTTTGGGTTTGTCCTGGCATGGGGATGGTGTGGGACAAGGAAACAAGGTCCTGCACTGGACTCATGGCTCCTTGATGTGATCCCACAGTTGCCCCCTGTGAAGACCATTCAAAGCCACATCGATTCCCAGATCTACCCACCAAGGAGCAGGAGTTTGGCTGAGCTGCCTCAGCTGGGAATTGGACATTTTGTGAAGCCCAGGCACCTCCAGGGACCAAACAGTCTGTCTGAGCTGCAGAATTCCATGGGATATCACAGGCAGGGGCTGAATACAGGCACAGCTGCCAAGGGCCCGAAATCCAGGAGGGTGGATCCAAAACCAAGCCTGATACGAAGGTTCTGTAATTCCCATCAGCACATCGTGTCTCAGAGGTACCACCCAGGCGAGATACAGCCCACACATGGCACAGCAGCCCTGGGAGACACTGGCACAGGTTGCCCAGAGAAGCTGTGGCTGCCCCATCCCTGGAAGCATCCCAGGCCAGGCTGGATAGGTCTTGGAGCAGCCTGGGAGAGTGGAAGATGTCCCTGTCCATGGCAGGATGTTGGAATGAGATTTTTAAGGTCCCTTCCAACCCAAACTGTTCTATGAGGAGGTAAACTGAGGCACCACCTTCTGGGAAGCTCCATCCTGGAGGCTCCTGCTCACCTGCTGCAGAAGGTATTTCCTATAGACACCACCAGGGCTGAGGGACCACAGCATGAATATCCCCTGGAATCACTGGGAAAAAGCACTTTGCTGGCTAAATCCATCCCATTAGGTCCAAACACAGATATCCCACAAGGGATGAGGGGTGGAGAATCCATCAGAGAAGGAGGAACATGCAGAGGTGTTTTCTCCTTTGCTCTGCATGCTCAGAGCACCTACAGCAGGTGGGGGACGGCCAGAACAGCCAAGTGCCACCACAGTGGACTTGGATGAATAATCCAAGGATCCCCCTGGAAAAATCAAACACGTCCTTGCAGCCAGCTTGCCCACAGAACAGGCCGGAGTCACCGCCGGACACCCAGGCACGGCCGCTCCGTGTGCCGGCCACCGCCGTCCGTCCATCACCTTCTAATCCCCCCACCTTTGACCTCGCCCTTTGTGCTGCCCAGGGGAAACGCCCGTGTTAAGGCAACAAGGAAATGACCCAGAGTCTGATCCCCCTGATCCCTGCCTCGCCTCCCGGGACGGGCCATGTCCCCCGGCAGCGAGACCCCGAGCCCCGGGGCCGGGGGTCACCGTGGGACGGTCCCCAGCGCGGGATGCTGAGCATCCACCCAGGGGTGCCGGCCTGCCGGGGTGGCTCCAAAGAGCTGCTCTGCCCCCAAATTCCCTTCAGGGCCGAGGTGGGAGGCAAGGAAGGAGTGAGTGAAATACGAGCAGGATGTTTTTGCTCCTTCATGTTTGGGGTCACTGCTCCATCTAGTGTTGGAAGGGTCCCTCCAGCCGGGAAGGGAGACATCGGCAGCCTGGAAAACAGGACGCTGGAGCCCCTTTAGAGGAACACAAAGTCCTGGTGACTTCATTCTGCTCGATTTTCTGGTTTTTTTTTTATTGCCAGGAAGACCTGTCTCTTTTCTCTTAGACACCCCAAAAGCTTTGCCAGGTGATCTGCAAAGATGCCATGGAAAGAGACGGATCATATCCGAGAGCTCAAGTGTGGGCTGTCACATCATTCCAGATCTCAAATGTGTCACTTTGGCCTGCAAATGAAGCTTTAGGTTTAGGTGAAATCAGGGAAACCCTTTAGCAAAGGCTGCCACCACGAAGTGGAGGAATTCGTGGTAGCACAAAGAAATGCCATCAGTAGGGTGATGAAAGTGAACACTTTCTCATTGTGGGAAGATAGCTGTGCCTCTCTCCGAGGCTTTTGAGCAGGAAGGAAGCCTTGCAACCTCTCTGTAAACTTTGCAGCTCTCTCAGAGCAGCCTGGGATCAAGATTTTCTGAAGTTTTGGGGGTGAAACAGAGAAAATTGGATTTTTTTAATAAAATAGCCCAAAGTGACCATTTTTGGCTCAGCTGGGTCTACCATCCCTGGGTTACCATCCCTGCAAAAACCCACAAATTGTGGAAAAGGGAGGAGAAGAGGCCCTGGTCCAGCATCTTCAGAGAGATGGAGGGGTTTGATCCTGCTCCAGGAGAAACAGGAGCAGGGCACACCACGAGAACCCAAACTACAGAGTTGATGCTGGGAACCAAAAGTGCCTTTTCCTGTCAGCAGAGTGAGATGGGCTGTGTTGGGGCAACTCTGAGCACAGTTCTGCTTTGAAATCCCTGGAGAAACATGATGTTACTGGAGCATTCCTGTAAAAGGAACAAAAAAGCTAACAAACAAACAAAAAACCCCCCACAAAAATCCCAAATAATTGCTTGAAACAGCCACGCTACCAAGATAAAATGGATTTTTTCTTTCCTACCTTGCAAATAACACAGCTTGTTTCCAGAGTGTTTTGATAAAATGTCTGTGAGAGCAAATTTAACATTTCACAGAAATTTTAAAAATGCTGGAGTGGGAGTGATAAATTTTAATTATTTAGGAAGCACCACACATGGATCTGGATTAACAGAGCCTTCCAGTGCTGCAAGGAGGCTTATGAAAAAGAGGGACAGTGACTTTTTACACAGACAGGTAGTGATAGGACACAGGGGAATAGTTTTAAATGAAAAGAGGAAATATTTAGATTGGATGTTTGGAAGAAACCCTGGCACAGGTTGCCCAGAGAAGCTGTGGCTGCCCCATCCCTGGAAGTGTGCAAGGCCAGGTTGGATGGGGCTGGGAACAGCCTGGGATAGTGGAAGGTGTCCCTGCCCATGGCAGGGGGTGGAATGGGATGAGCTTTAAGGTCCTTTCCAACCCAAACCGCTCTGGGATTCTGTGACCTCCTTCAAAACCTCCACTGATATCCCACTGATACACCAGGATAGACACAGGAGACACAGCTCTTGGCTTTGATAAAAAATAATAAAAAATAAGATAGAATAGATAAGAAATAATAATTAAAAAAAAAAACCTTCAAGCCCATGGACAGACAGGACAGGAGCAGAGATCCCTCATGTCTGAGGGTTATAGGATAACTCAGGTGAGAAGGGACCGCAGGAGGTCTCCAGTGCAAACCAGAAGTGAGCAGCTCAGACCAGGGGCTGCAGGACATCACCCAGATGTGCCTGGAAGACCCACATTCCCTTCACTTTATTCCTGGTGCCAGTGAAGGGAATGTGGGTGGAGGCACTGCTCCTACACGGCAGGAGCTCCTCAGCCACCGGTGTCCAGGTCAGGAGCGAGGTAGGGATCTGGGGGTGTTTAGCAGTGCTGCATCATCACTTCCCACTCCAGGAACAGGGAGAAAGGGAGGAAAGCTGCAGGAACGGGAGCTGGCAGGGTCCACGAGCAGTGCACAAACCCCTCTGTGCATCCCACCTCCCCGTCCAGCCTCACACCCCTCCCGTCACCGCTGCCCCAGCGCCCCCGAGGGTTTTCATCACATCGCACCTTAAAGCCAGGGATGTCTCAGGAGGAGCTGAATGCGCTTTTGGCTTCCCCCCGAACACAATTTCCCAGCAAATGGTTATTTTGAATGGGAGGTTTGCCCAGGACATGAGATCGCGCAGCCCTCGGGTATTTCTGCCGGCATTACACACTCTGAATGCTCCGAGACAAGAAGTTACACAGAGAACGCCTTTTGTCCGCCAACACAATCTGCTTTTTTGTTCCAAGGGGGCCAAGATAATTGGAGCTGCGAAGCGCTACCTTAACGCTCTTCCACCAGTCATGGACTTAATTCTGGGGAGAATAACTCCCCGCAGTTATTGCCATAAAGCAACGCAGCGATTCAGAGAGCGCTTTTCACTCGCCGATGCCGGGGGGGACCACCCAGGCTCCGGCAGGACAAAGCCACCCCAGAGCCTGCTGCGAGGGGCAGAGCCGCCCCGGGGCCGTGCCGAGGGATGGTCCCGCACTGATCCCCCCCCGTTTTGGGGCAGGGATGCAGGTCGGAGCCCCAGAGCATCCCGCACTGGTCCCCCCGCCCCGTTTTGGGGCAGAGATGCAGGTCGGAGCCCCACAGCATCCCTCACCGGTCCCCCCCCCG
>VZRZ01002867.1:214852-233236 GCA_013398175.1 Climacteris rufus
GCGCTGCCCGTAGTGGGCGTGGCCAACTCGCAGGACACGCCCCCTCATGACCACGCCCACATACCCGGGTCACGCCCCCGCTCCCCGAGCTGTCAATCTTGCGTTGGCCACGCCCACTGCGCATCTGCGCCCCGCCCCTCCCGCGCAGGCCACGCCCCCCGCGCCCTCCTCGCCTCCCCGTGGTGCCGCGCGCGGGGCGGGCACTGACGTGGCCGCCTCACGCCGCCATCTTGTGCTTTAGGGCGGATCGCGGCCGGGCCGAGCGGGCTCCGAGCGGGACCCTCCGAGCGCTGCCAGACCCACGGCCCGCGGCTCCCGACGACGCCGGTGGGTTCGCCGATGCCTTCCCCTTCCCCCCTGTCGAGCTTGTTTGCCCTCCGCCCGCCGCGCCGCGCCCCCGCCCGCACCCCGCGGCCTTGGCGCTGAGGGGAGGCGGCGGCCAGCGCTGAGAGAGCGGGGCCGGGCGGTTCTTTCCTTCTCCTTCCTTCTCATTTCTTTTAATTCCTTCTCGCTGCGTCTCATCCCTACTCTTTCCTTTTCCCTCACAGCACTGGAGGCCTCCGGGAGCGTCGCTGCCCCATCCGCCCCCCCCTCACGCCTTTGGTGGTGGGGGGGGAGTCGGGCCTTTCGCTTCCCTGCTTGTGGGTGGGATGGGCTGGGAAGGGCTGGGATAGGCAGGGGTGGGAAGGGGGAATCGCTCCAGCTCGGCAGCAGCTGCACAAGGCCCCGCTCCGCTCCCTCTAGCGATGGGATTAGACGGGATGGGCTCGTCCTCCCTTCCCCAAACTCGCTCGTTCCGGCCTCTGCCCCGCCCGGGGACGGCTCCGAGGAAGGAGAGGAATTTCCTCCTTGTCCTCTCCCCCCGAAAATCCCCGTCTGCTGGGGGAAACGAGGCTTGGATGAAGCGCGTGGGGCAGAGGTTGTTTTTCCGTAAGCCCTTGGCTGCTGAGTTGGTATTTTTTTGCTGGGCTGAGGAGTTGAGCTTTATCCTGGAGCAAACAACTCTTGTTTGCCATCCATTGGCTTGGGTTGGCTGGTGCGGGAGATCAGCTTTCCTTGGCGGAGCTGCTCCCGGTGGGAGGATATTATATTCTGTCTGAAAATACTCCATCCTGTCTCTTGTGAGCGGCGAACGTGATACTTTGGGGCTGATAAAGCTCTGTGTGATGAAGTGATAGCCCAGCCCTGCCCCAGCAGAGCGAGCCTAAAACTCTGCCGGGTCAGAAAACTGCCCAAATGTTGTTGTGTTTGACATTGACCTTGTGGCTTTGCCGCTCTGCTCCTGCCAAAGCAAATTCCACAGGTTGATTACAGTCGTGTCCAGAGGTCTGGTGTTGAAATTGTAGCTTGGTCAATAACTAAAATTCCAGCTGTTTATTTAACACGCTGAGCTTTGTCTTGCGAGGCTGGCAGCACCCTTTTGCAGGGTATTCCATTAACCTTATTTTCCAGGCGGAGAAGTCGAGGCAAAGTGGTTTTTTCCAAGGTCATTCAGCAATGTCTTTATTGCTATTTTTGCTGCTGATTCGGAGCGCTTCTGTGGGAAGTAAAGGAGGTGTAGCTGAAGTGGAGGATTGCTATATTGCTTTTATTCATGGGGTTTATGATGGAATAAAGTAGAAATGCAGTCTTATGGGTAAAGGGATTCTCTGAAAGGAAAGTTTGTGGGGTTGGTTGGATGCCACTGACTTCCTCTCCTGCAGATATGTCTGCAGTGCTGGAGAGCCCTGCTGGGCTGCTTTCCCTGTTGGAATGGTTGCACTGGGTGAAAGGGTGAGGAAACTCACCTTACTTGAACCTCTTCAGCTCGAACTCCACAGCTTTGCCAAGTTTCTTGGGGCTTCTCCCGCGGTGGAGCATCAGGGATAAAAACAGCTCCAGCAGAGCTGGTCTCCCCTCAGAACAGCCTTGTGTTTGTGATGTAAATCCTGGTAAAAGCCGAACATCTCGGTGTAAGCGTCCTGAGGATTTCACGTGGGTTCCTCTTCACATTTCCTAGTTGTGAAATAGCTGGAATGTGGAAGGGCCTGGGCAGGAGCTGTGCTCATGGCCCGAGTTCCCTGTGAGCATTAGTCACGCTGACCAAGGGAGGGGGGAGAAGCAGCCACAGCTTTCCGAGGCAAACCCAGTGTGTGTGGGAGTCGGGGCTGGATTCTGCTCCTGGGAATTCACCCAAATTGCGCTGTGCCCCAGCTGCATGAAGGAGCATTTTACAGATAATTATCAGCTAAGCCATCGATGGAAGGAGGAAAAGCTCACAGCCCAGGATCCCGGCTGAATTGGCAGCGGTGAAGTTTAAAGAAACCACCTTTACACGTCCCAGAGGCTTTTATTTCTAAAACAACCTTTTGCTTTTCAAGATGGGCTTTCAAGCAAGAATTTTTATGGATTTCAACAGCCTTCCTAAGCATCCAGATCGCTTTGCAGTGGATAAATTTGGTGAACGTGAGCTAACTTTATCTGAAAAGGAATAGTTGGGATTCTTTTTTTAGAAATCTCTGGGAAGTTCTGCTGCTGGAATGCTACAGAGCTTGTGTTGGAGCTGGCGCCATCCTCAGCCATTATTCCCTTTCTTTAGCTGATGAGTAAAGAAGTTTAGAATCAGCTTCCTACTACAGCAGCTGTTTTTCTGTGTAATTCAGCATTTTTTTCCTTTTTGCTTGCGAGTATCCAATTTATTCCTGGTTTTTAGCACCCGCAGACGTCGGAGGGCTGTGCTGGAGCTTCTGCTGATGGCTCAGTTCTGACAAAACTCTCATGTCCCTCTCAACTCTCCCTACAGAGCCCCTGCCTTGACATTTCCCCCAAACCAAAAGCCAATTTCATTGCTGGAGCCCTCCTGTGAGTTCTTGCCATTTTTGCTAGGAGTGTAAATGTTGACTTACTGCCCAGTTCCCAGGAATGAATAACAGGATATTTGGCTTAAAATTACAGATTCTGAACTTGAGAACAATTCAGCCTCAAAAAGAAAAGCAACCAAACCACCCCAAGTGTGCAGTGCTTATCTGAAAAGAAATTCTTGTAATGAGCAGTTCTCACACCAGTGTTCCCAGTGCTGTACTGGTGAGCACAGAGTCACAGGCCATTTTTGGGTGTCACTGCTGCATGGTTGGCACCACATTATTTATTTCCTGAGCAGCCACAGGCAGGGAAGGCGTGCATGCAGCTCCCTCTGTGCTTTTCACCTGTCCTTTAAATAAAATACTTCTCAACACGGGTTGGTTTGTGGTGAATAAATCCTTAAAATAGATGGAGGTTTTGGTGTGAAACAGCAGTAGCTTGCTTTCCCTGCTTGAAGGTGAGAATGAGGGAATAATTCTGATTTGGGATTTGAGACAAGCAACCTGCTCTCTTTGATTTTGACTCTCTTCATTCTGGCCATTGTTTCAGGAGTGAGTTGTTTGTCTAACAAATAGGCATGACCCCAAAGGAAATTTTCCCTCTTTTGTCTTTGTTTTGATCTTGTAAGTGGAACTGTTTTCTGTTTTCCTGCCCCTCCAAGCCCAGTGCCCTCCAGAGAATGTTAGAGCATGTGGAAAATGTCCTGTCTGGGCCATGTGTGTGGACAGCAAGGTGTTCAGCCTCCCTGGGTTATACAATTTTTCCTTTCACCTGGTTGCTCACTTGAGGTTGGCTTGTTCTCCATCTGCCTTGGATGTGCACGGTGCTTTTGGACACTTTTTAGCTGATTCCTGCAAGCCTTTGGTGGCCAAATCCGACTGTTCCTCTCTAGGTGCAAGCACAGTTTTGTATCTTTAATTTCATTGCAATGCTGGTACCTTTTTCCTCCCAGACAAATCCCAAGGTTCTGATCTTTCAGGGCACCTTTTCCATGTGAAGCTTGGCAGAAGCACCAGGGTGAACACTGGTGGTCAGTGCAGTGGTCAGTGTTAACACTGCTCTGGTTCTGATGGTGAAAATCATAAAGGAGTTGGGATTTAATATTAATGAAGAGCTCTGAGGTGTTCCTGCCATGGCCTTTGTTACCAGGGTGCTGAAGTGCAGGACAGTGAATCACCTGCTGAACAAAGGACCTGGCCTGCTTGTTGGCTGCTCTTACATTTTTCATGTAATCTATGCCTGCTGCTATTGATGAGGTCTAGAGTCACTCAAATCAAAATTATTCGAGCTAAATTCCAGTGTTCAGCCCCCAAAGTTAAAGGATTTGAGTGGATAACTGCTCATCTCTCAGGTTATCAGATGTGGAAGGCCAGGAAACTGTTCCTATAAATAGTTGGATGTGACTGTACTGGAATAGTGTATTGGGCCACCCTGGCTCTATATAAAGCAGTGTTTCCAAAATTCGCTGTAATAGAAGACTTTAATCTGTAAAGAAATGACTTCAAGTTCAAAAGAACACATCAGGACTGTTCCCTGCTGAGTGGGGGTGTGAAACACTGGGGCTCAGGATGAATCCTGAATTTTAGCAGTGTTCTATTCCTGTTGGAGCTCTTCTCACATTCTCTATTAAATCACACTTTATATTGTGAAGAACAAGCTGCTGGGTTAGCTTTGCACTTTAAATTATTGCCAGTTGTTCTTGCATGTCACACCAGTAGCAGCTGTTGGAGTTGGATGGGTTTTTTAAAAAAAGCTTTCTCACCTCTGATTTGCACATTGTTGGTGATCTTTTGTATGGATATTTTGCTTCTCTTGATAATTTGATTAAAAACATTCCAGAATGTTAGAAAATTAGAAATAATGATCCAGGTCAACTAGTGGTGACTGGGTGGATTTCAAATCAGTATTTCTGATAACAAATGGATCCAGTGTTGTTCCCTTGTGACTGATAGAAGTAGTATGTTAATACCAGGTTAGGAATTATGGATTTGGGATTTTCTAGTTGTTTTAGACATGGAGTTACTGCTTAGGCCAATGCCATGTAAATTTTCCTTTAATGGAGATGTAATTTTGGTAACCAGGCCAGTTTTACTTGCCACAGGTGCTCAAGCAACTGGAAGAAGGTGCAGGAAGCTACCAGGAAACAGCTTTTTGGTAACTCTGCAGCTGTTGGGGGGTTTATCTTGAGTTTACTGTTTTGTCTGGTTGTAACTGTGCAGCACAGGCTGTCACTGGTAGTGGCACCATGTTTATCTCTGCTTGGATTGGGCCTTTAAAACAAGATATGAACATCCCAGGGACTCACAGCAGCTCCCAGAGACAACAAATGCCCTCTGAACCTCTGTCTCAGGGTGCTGGGCAGGGGAGGGACACAGAGCTGAACTTCTCTTGACTGATCTTATCAGAGACCCATAAAATCCTGGAATGGTTTGAGTTGGAAGGGACTTGAAAGCTCATCCGGTTCCAAGCCCTGCCATATTCATGGCTGCTGGGATTTTCAGGTTGCCAAAATGATTTGGCCCTTGCAAAGTTTGGAGTATTGTTTTTTTCACTCTGGGAGCCTTATGTGGAAATAAATGTATTTCTGTACTGCAGTAGAGTTGGACTAAATGATGCATATGGCATCTGATTTTGCCTCTCCTGGTTTATTTAAAGAAATGGTGTAAACCTAAATGAAACACAATTCCTGTCTCAGGGAAGTTTAATCTCCTTGTGGTCAAAAAGAACTTTTCCAGAGGTGTAAGATGGAGGTTATGTGGGAATTTCGAGGTGTGTTATGCTCTCTTTGGCCTGCATGCCCTTCTGGCCACGCATCTGGGGGGTTTCTTAACCAGCAGCTCCCCCAAGAAGTTTGGAGCTCAGCAGGCTGAAAGAAACGCCATTCAAATGCATTAATACACGTTGAAATATAAAATGCTGCAGATGATGAAGTGTTTAGTGATCTTTGGCCTGGAGATGCTCCTCTGAGCTCTTATTCCAACCACCTACAATTAATAAAAGCAGATTCTGCTGCTTCCTCCTGGGCCGCATCACTTTAACAACCGCGGGCCGCTGCTGGTGCAGACGCTCATTCATTTTTAACTCATTACTCCGAGCCTCTCTGCAGAAGGCCGCCTGTTCTCCTAATTGCTTCTGGGAATGGATCACTCGATGGGGTGGGCTGGCCTTGGCCAGGGGTGCTGAGCTGCTTTTTCTTGCGGCTGGAGTGGTGCTGAGGGAAAATACACACTGAGCTCTGCAAAGGTAGTCTGTGCTGTTTATTCAAATCGTTCCCTTTCATACTCAAATCTTCCCACTTAGCCTGATGGATCCCTCTTTTGAAGATGTGCTCGAGCACTACAAGCAGCTCACAAGCCGTAGTCTTTCATGTTTGCAGGAATTTTATTCCACTTGTGCTCCCAAAACGATCAGTGTAGCAATTACTGACAGCACTTGGGTGCAGGGAAGGAGGAATTTAAGCTTCAATCTGGAATATTGGCGAGATATTGGCGAGGCAGGGCGTACATTGCAAAGGGTGATGATGCCTGGGGAATGAGGAGTTTGGTTTAACCTAATGCATGAGGGAATTGAAGACTTTCCAAATTGTGCACGTTCTGAGGGTCCAGGTAAAGGGCTGAAATGGGAATTAAAGCTCAGCCCTGCAGGCCAGAGGGAGCAGTCCCGTGATCCCTCAGCTGAGCTGTATTACTGGGAGCTGCTCGGGCCCATGGGGCAGTTCCTGGGGCAGTGCAGGACAAACCATGGGAGTGATTCCTCTGGGAATGGATGAACAGGATTCCCACCCGTGGTGGAGACAGAGACCCCAACCCCATCCAGCAAAACCCTGGTTTGTGGGAGTTCTGCACGTGGATTGCTTCAGACAGCAAGGATTCAACTACTTTTTAGTCAACTTATAAACACACTCTTCTTGCAGAGGTGGGCTGTAAACTGCACTGTGCTGCTTGTAAAAATAAATGTGACTTTTTGTAATGCCACCTACCCTGAAGTACCAAATAAGTTACAGAATGGGTTGTGGAAGAGAACAGCAGGGAAATGGAAACCAAGCGCTTCAATGTATCTACTTATTCTTCACAAGAAAAGTAAAAATAGGGAGGATATGGGGTATAAAAGCAGCTTCAGTGGCTTTTCAGGGCAGGCTTGACCTGGAAATAGCTGCCAGGAAAACAAGGATCTAACGGGACACTCTGCTCTCAGTGCCAAGTACAAGCAACTTGTTCAGCAGCCTGCGACTTCTCCGGGCTGTGGAAGATGCCGTGGATGTCAGTGATAGGATTTTGCTCTTTTACCTAATTACTGTGATCAGTCCGAGCATTTGATAGCCTATTATGCCTTTCAACGTGTAAAACCCAAAGCAAAGCGTTCTTTGTCAGGGCTTTTGAGATTCTCTCGCTGTACAAGTTCTTGCACTGGCTCTGAAGGGTTGTGAGAGCTCTGGTAAAAGGTCACGGTTCAGCCTGGCTGCTGCTTTCCAGATGAAGCCGAAGATAGAGGTGGCCTGAGCAGGCAGACAAAGGAAAGCTTTGCAGGCTCCCTGCCCTCCAGCCCAGCGAGATGTGCGATTTCCTGCTGTGTGAGGGAGCTGCAGAAATGGGCACTCCAGCAAAACTGTTTTCTCTGCTTCCTAATTACCCTTCCTGTTTATACAGCCTTCGTATATTCGAGTGGGAGGGCAATACCCATGGTCATGCTGCAGAAATGCAAAGGAAATGGTGGAATAACAGAACTTTTAAGCCTTGCATTTGGTTTTATTCCACAGGCTGCTTTGTAGAGGAGTTTAGTTTGAAAGCTTTGGTCGTATAAAATAAATGAATCTCTGACTCGAGCTGCTGCAGCACTTTGATGTGGTGATTGGTGTCCTTCAGGAACTGGACTCTGAACTTCCCTGTGGAGCTGGCTGTGCTCAGACACGTGGTTTGGTTAATGTTACCCAGTTTAACTTTTGGGTTAAAAATTCCTTCCTGGAGAGGACAGATCTGCTTGGGCTTTTCCCAGTAGCTGCTGGGGAACCCGGGCTTCAGGCATGCCCAGGACAGTGTTAAACAGAAGGGGACAAGGCTTTTGTCTTGCTTTAATGCCCTTAAATAGCTATTCTGTAAAGTCTGTTCTAGTGAGAGTTTTGCTTCGTCATGAAGTACAGAATCTTTTCAGAGATGATTCAAACTCCATGTTGCGCTTCAAATTTGAGGAAACTCATGTTTTGAATGTTTGTGCATCTCGTGTCTGAAACTTGAATTTTCAGTTGTGTTCTGTCTCTTTTTTCTCAAACTGCCACCTGAGAGCTTCTGGAGCCAGCAGCAGTGAGGGTGTGAATCGTCCCTGTGCCCCTGGAATGTGTCTGTGGAGCTTCCAGGCTGCTTTTTTCATGCCTTGGATGAGCACAGTGCTAGTTCTGGTGATTCCAATGCTCTGTAACCTGTGCAGGAGGAGGTTTGGAAAGGCAGGGGGAATTTGTGGTGGGATGGGAAGGGCACAGGGCAGTGTCTGAGGCAGTGTCTGCAGTTCCTGCACAGGAAGCTCCTGCTGACGTTCATCACTTTCATCAGGCAGGCAGAAGTGTTGGCTGTGAGGGGAGTGTTCATCTCTGAACCTGCTCCTTTCACGTGCCTCTTAATTCGTGATAGTTCACTTGGTTTCAATGTGGATTCACTTCCTGCAGAAGTAGGTAATGAAAGTAGCACTGCTCTGTGTTTCTGTGCTGCTCACAGACCATTTCCTCAGTGCTGCAGAGGAAGGAAGCTCTTCTGAGTAGGAGAAAATCCAAGCTGTATTCTGAATTTCCTTCCCAAAAGAAGGGCCAGCTGTTGCTGTGCTAAGCCAAAACTTGTTATCTGCAGGTCAACTGGCAAAAGTTTGTGTAGTGGTGACACTTTGCTGCAGATAAATTACCCCAGAGCCATGGGGGAAAGTACCTGAAGTGCTCAGTGGCGTGGATTTTGCAAGCCAAAGTTTGAGCACAGCATTGAATGCTAAAATCTCTGAAGGAATATTTGAGACATTTAAAGCACTCAAATCCTGGTCTTCTGATGAGCACCAAATTTTGTCCTATCTGCTCAACTTCGTGTTGCTTCAGTGGGGAAGAATGTGCAGTGGTGTCTGGGGTGTCTGTGAATGATTCACATTCCCTCTTACTTTGTTTTCTTTGTGGGTTTTTGTGCCCTGGTCAAACACAGCTGTCTGTAACTCCTGAGTGATGCTCTGATCTTTTTCCTCCAGACTTCACTGGCCAGTGAGAACATATCTCAGCCATGGGAAATATTTTTGCTAACCTCTTCAAAGGCCTTTTTGGCAAGAAAGAAATGCGCATTCTAATGGTTGGCCTGGACGCCGCGGGAAAGACAACGATTTTGTACAAACTTAAACTCGGTGAAATAGTAACTACTATTCCTACTATAGGTAAGATTTTTCTGTTTGTATACCTGGTGGCTTTGAGGTTTGGGGCTTAGCAGTGTCTCAGCTGATGAAGTGACCTGTCTGTCAGAACAAACAGTTGCTAAAAAGCAGCGTGAAGGCGGCACAGCCAAATGTCTCCCCGTGGGAGGAGATTGTGACTCTTCTCACTCCATTCCCTCTCATCAGTGCCTTGTGGAATGAGCCTTTGTGGGCCACAGAAGGGCAGTTTGTCTCCAGGCTGTTGTGACACCCTACAAAGTACACTCTGAAGCAGAGGGTGACACCTTTTTTTAATTCCTTTTTATTTTGAGGGTGTTCAGAGACCTCATTTGCAGTTCTTAAAACCCGGAGAGGCTTTTGTAGGTTTTTTTTTTAAGCAACATAGTTTACTTTTTGTAGCTGCCCAGGTAGCAATTAGAGCAGCTCATTAGTGTGATTGCAGAGGGGGTGATGATGGGAGGAGTCCCAGACAACCCAAGTTTGTCTGCTTTGAGAGCTCCAGCAGAGGATTCTGCTCGTTTAAAATAATTTAAATTATAAGTTAACTTTTTTAATGCTGCCGTTCTGAGTGTGACTTGCTGTGTTTAACTGAGATTGGTGGCACCATCTGTATTTCAGGTTTCAATGTGGAAACAGTAGAATACAAGAACATCAGCTTCACAGTGTGGGACGTGGGCGGCCAGGACAAGATCCGACCACTCTGGCGCCACTATTTCCAGAACACACAAGGTGAGCCCAAGCACCTCATTCCCACCTCTCCAGGGTCTAAGAGGGCTTCTGGAATGTCTTCTCTAAGTTAATTCTGCAAGTTTCTTGGAGGGGAGTGGGAAATATTTATTGTTATAAAAGGGTGTGTTTGTGTGTTGTTCTGGCTCTTCTCTTCTCTTCCTCTTCAAAGAGGGATGGGAAGGAATCCAGAAACCAGTCTGCCTTGTCCCTCTGACTCACAGGGAGCTCAGAAGTTTGCTTTTCTTCTGTCAGCATCACAGCTCTGCCCTCACTTCAAAGCAGAGCATTTACTGCAAGCTCTGCAGCCCCACGAACTGAGGGCTTGTCACTTCTTTCACTGCTGGGCCTTTAGAATGTGCCTGTCTTTGAGTCCTGCTCGCTGCAAAATGCCAACTGCTTATGTAGAGGGAGTTGCAAAACCACCAATGCCAACTAACACCAGTTTTGAGCAGCTTTCAGCAGGAACAGACATTCCCTCAGACATGAGACTACAGTAATAAGCTGTATTTTCTGATCCATAGAGTTGTTGTGCATTATTTTCCCTTCAAGGCATAGTTCTGAGCACCAGAAGGATTTATCCTTTGTCAATAACTTCAAGTTTATGCTTATTCTGATTGTCTGCTTATTCCTAGGTCTGATTTTTGTGGTTGACAGCAATGACAGAGAACGTGTGAACGAGGCCAGAGAAGAGCTTATGAGAATGTTGGCAGAAGATGAGCTCAGAGATGCTGTTTTATTAGTGTTTGCTAACAAACAGGTATGCCCAAAAAGGTGTCTTTCTGTAAGAACTCTTGAAAACTTCCAACACCCTCCTGAGTGCCAGATCTTGACCTTGATTTTTTGTGTTTTTATTGTAATGAGAAATAAACTCACAGGTAGTGGCCATTCAGGTTTGTTGAATGCAGGATGTCGTGGATTAAATTCTCATGTGAAAGGAGCATCCTTCTAAAACTGTCTTGGCTCATGGATTTGCAGTTTTAGGGAAAATCAGTTGGATTTTTAAGGTTGACATGGCTCAAGTACAGCACCAGAGGAATGCTGGAATGTCAGAGCCTGCCTGAATTCTTCATTTATTTATTCATTTATTTATTCATTTCTTCATTTTATTATTCATTTGAGGGCTGGTGCTGGTGGAAGCACTGGGAGCTGGGCTCTTCCAGCCCTCAGAGTTCGCTGAGGGTTCTGCCTTTTGTTGCTTGTAAAGGTCTTGGCAGCTTAAACCCACATGTCAAAGGCCTTAAGTATGGCTGGAAAATGTGAAGAGGGAATAACATCCTGGTTCAGTGGTTGCACAAGCTCAGTTGGGAAGGTGAAGAAGTCCTGTCCAGGAGCAGGAAAGGTGGGCTGTAAACAGAAACTGTTCAGCAGAGTTTTGTGCTAACTTTGTGCTAAAAGTTCATCTTGCATCATAACTGCAGTCACAGAAAAGATCCTTGTGAGGGGAAAGTGAAGGAAACAGACCTTGAATTGTGAGCAGGCTTGGGTCAGCACTGGGGGAATGACTGGATCCAAGCATCAGCTGTCTCACTTCCCTATGGAATATTTATTCCATAATGTGCTTTTGATTGAGCTGTTAAACCTTCGAGGCTCCTGTCAGCGTAGGGGAGTGGATTGAAATCAAAGTGATCCACTCGGTTTTTCTGCAAGAGAACTTCTAGAGCTCTTAACTTTCTTGTGATGCCTTTAAAGCTGATGATGAAAAGAGTGGGGAATGACTGTTGTTCCTTCCCTCAGGACCTGCCCAACGCCATGAATGCAGCAGAAATCACAGACAAACTGGGACTGCATTCTCTTCGTCACAGGAACTGGTACATCCAGGCCACCTGTGCCACCAGTGGAGATGGGCTCTATGAAGGACTGGACTGGTTGTCCAATCAGCTCCGAAACCAGAAATGAAACCAGAACCCTTCCTCTTCCCTCTTTTTCCACCCCTCCCTCTTTATCTCCTCCTCCTCGCCCTTGCTTTACTCTAATGTGGCAAACTGTGCTACTTTGTGGTATTGAGTGCCGGAAGCTGTTTTCATTTCTTTTTGTCACAGTATATATTGCATCATGCTGTAAATGTGGCAAATACAAGCCTGAAAACAGTTAGGTTTCTTATTTAATGTAAATAGTTTTTGTTTCCAATGAGGCAGTTTCTGGTACTCCTATGCAATATTACTCAGCTTTTTTTATTGTAAAGAATCGAGTCACTGTTTAGTACCTGGAAGGGATTGAAGTGGGTTAATAACATAAGGGTTGCCAGTGGTCCTCGTGCAGTAGAGCTGAATTCCATCTTGGTTGGGTTGTGAGATCTGTGACATCCGTTGTGGTGGTTGGTTTTTAACCTGAATCCTGTATTTTTTTAAATAGACAAGGAAAAGTAAAAACACTTCAAACACGCAAAAAACGTTTGACATCGCTTCTGCTGCTGCAGCTCTAACGTGGTGACTCTTGATTCTTTTGGAAGGGTGAAGCAATGACTGACACCCAATTAGCTTCATCTGCTTAATGAACAGATCCTAAGTGGTAGATCTTGGCTCTTTCTGTAGCTCGTAGTCTGTGCTCATCTTCGTTCACAACCGTTACAAGATTTGCTGGGCCTGGTTTAGATGAGCTTTGCAGACTCATGCTAAACATCTGACTTTTGGTTCAGGTGAGATTTCTCCTTTCCATTGAACTTGAATCATTTCCAGAAGTCGACATTTTTAGCCTGTCGTATTTGTCACAAAGTGTTTTGTACTTTTCTTGTGCATAAACCACTCCAGAAGGCAAAACCTTTCCACAGGAAGCACAGCCTGTCCTAGTCCTAAGCTCTATAGGCAGAAAGTACTGTACTTAAACTAAGAATTGCCATGAAAAACACCAAACATCTATGTATAGTGTCTAGGAAAAAAAAAAAAACAAAAACAAAAAGCATGAGAGTTTGGAGAGTCATTCCACTCTACAGGTATTCAATCCCATTCTGGAACAATCCCATATCTGTATATGTGTGAAAACCCTTGGCATCCCTCATACTGCAAGGTTCAGATTTGCCATCAGAAAAATAAAAAAAAGACCTCTTTACTTTTCTTTTGTATTTTGATAAACACTGAAGAAGCTGGAGCTGTTTAACTCGAGGAACTATCAGAACTGGTTTATTTAGTGTTGTGGAAACCTTTATTGCTTTCAATACACAACTAGTAATCAACTGTTTTGTATACTTGTTTTCAGTTTTCATTTCGACAAACAAGCACTGTAATTAAAGCTATTAGAATAAAATCTCTTAACTATTTCATGTTTTTTATGCCTTGCTGTTCATTCGATCATCTTGGCAGAATCATAATTAAATACTTGTTGAATAAAAAGTTTCATGAAACTTGCACTGGTATCGTGTTGGTTTGTATCATCTTTGTGCAGGGATCCAAATCCAAGCAGTGCTTTGCCACGTCACAATTGGCATGAAAATTTGAGGATATTTGCTGTATTTCCCAAGGAAATGTATCATTCCTGGTTGGAACCCTGCAGGTGAAGTGGGGGTGATGGTTGTCACCTTCTGCTGGAGTCACTTTGTTGCCTCTGGGCCAGCAAAGCTTCACCTTCTTGAGCAGCCCCATCACTTCCCACAACACATCATTCCTGCTGATCCCAGTTAATAACAGGATCTGTGAATCAGCAGTTTGATGGGGAAAAATAGGAATTCCACTCTCCTAAATGCTTTGTTTTGCATTTTTCCTTCTGCAGTCCCCTCTGGATCCAGGACAGCTCCTCCTCAGGGTGATGCTCCTGCCTGCCTGCCAGCTCCTGGCTCTGTTCCTGGCTGGAGTTGCAGCACATTCCCCATTCCCCAGGCTGGAAAGCTGTAGGATGGAAAGTCTGGCCTGCAGGTTAGAGAGAGAATTCCCTGGGGAGCAGCCTGGGACTCTGGGTGGGTAACAGGGACTGTAGGAAAGGGTAAATAGCACTGGGCAAACTGGGATCACCAACCTGAGAGTCAGCTTAGCTTGATCTTGGAATTTCAAGCTCTGAATCAGGATTTTTGCATCCCTAGTAAGACAGGACATCTCTTTATTCCTGTTCTGGGAGGGAATTGAAGGGCCAGCTGGGATAGGATCCTGCTCCTCTGCAGACAATTTGCTGTGGAAAACATGGGGAATGTGCTGATGTTACCAGAGCTGTGGGAGCCAGGCTCTGCCCTCTGCTCTGGGCTTTGCTCTGTCCCAGGCTCAGCCAGGCCCCCAGGAATTTTGGGCACCCAGCACTGGGCAGGAGGAGGCTGAAGGATCCTGCCCAGTGCTCCCAGGGACTGGTGCAGCAGCTGGGCAGGGAGGGTTTGGGGTGAGTGGCCCTGGGCTCCTTCCCCCCCTCACCCAAACCAGGGGGAAATTTGGGCTTCCCCATGTCTCTCAAACTTATTTCCTCAGATCTTGGTTTTGAGTGGAAAACAAGAAGGGGGGAGAGCAGGACAGGCCAAGCTGTGACATGGGGGGCAGGAGCTGAGCTGGGACAGCCCTGCCATGGCCCCTCTGGCATTGGCTGGGATGTGTGTGGAGCTGTGGGTGCAAATCCTCCTGGCAGAGCCCAGCCCTGCTCACAGCACCCATCCCCTCCACTTGGGACACCAGGATGGGAAGTGGAAGCCCAAGGAGGGAGCAGCACACTGGGATTTGTGGCGTTTCCACTCTCCCATCCTGTTCCCAGTTCCCATGAAGCACAGCCCTGCTCCACCATCCCATGGCTGCCCTGCACGGGATGCTCCCAGCAGGCTCCAGTCCCAGTTTGGATCCCAAAACTCCCAGGAGGGTGACCCTGCCCTCAGTCTGCTCAGCAGGGTCAGAGCCACCCCAGCTGTGCCCTGTGGATCCCTGGGCTGCCTCTGGATCTGCAGCTGCTCCGAGCACCAGGACCAGCCCTGGTGCCAGGAGGTTGTCAACCCCACAGAGTCCCACTGGGGTGGGTGGGGTGGGGATCTCCGAGGCTGTGAGGGCTCCAGGCTGAGCAGGCTGGGACAGAAGGGCTTTGTCAGCTCCTGCTCACAGCCCCACTGGGCTTTTATCCACCAAGGCACACAAACCCTCCCTGTCTTAAATTGCATCATTAATTACACAAACGAGGCCCTTGTGCTTGGCACGGCCGGTGCTGCTCCGGAGCTGCTCGGGACAGCCCCTTCCCATTCGGATCAATATTTCCATTTATTGATGTCAAATTGCCCTTTTTCAGTAAGCCAAGAACACAGTCACGTTCTGAGGGTTTAAATGCTGGATGGGAATGCAGTTTGCTGCTCCCTGGGCTGGGCAAAAGGCTGGTCCCATCCACCTCCTTCTCCTAAGCTGAGGAATTATTTCAAGTGTCCAAGGTCAGGTTGGATGGGGCTTGGAGCAACCTAATCTAAGGGAAGGTGTCCCTGCCCATGGCAGGGGCTTTGGGCCTAAATGAGCTTTAAGGTCCCCTCCCTGATGAACTTAAGGAATTTTTAAGGCAAGTCTTTCAGCCAAGCGCTTGAGGGCAGAAAAATAAGATAAAAACCATAATATTATTAATAATCATCTCTTCCAAAGTCTCTGTACATAAACACGAGGTATCCACAGCATTTTCAGCACCACAGCCAGAACCACCCCACAGCATCCTACATCCTAAATCCTGCCTGGATGGATGTGTCTGGGCTGTGAGGAGCAGGGTGCCCCCACAGCCGCTGCTGCTGCCCCGGGGCGGGCAGGGCAGGGGCTGCTGCCACCACGGCCTTCGTGCCCTTTGCCAGACGCTGCCCCAGCACCCGCGGGGGCTGCGGCGTTTTTCATTTAACCTCCTTAAAAAATATAAACTCTCTGGAAGATCTCCCTGAAACAACCGCGGGCTGGCTCCCTCTCAGTCCTCCGAGTCGGTGTCGTGGCGCTGCCGGACCCCGCGGGCCGGGGGGGACCGGCTCCTGCTCCTGCTCCTGCTCCGGCTCCTCTTCCTGCCCTTGCGGCGCGGGCTGGGGTGGCGGCCGCGGCCGTCCCTGCTCCTGCTCCTGCTCCTGCTCCTGCTGCGGCGGGCGGGGCGGCGGGCGGGGCTCCGGCCGGAGTTCCCGCTGCTCCCCGAGGATTCCGTGTCGTGCCGGCGCCGGCTGCCGAGCCGCGATGGCTCCGAGCGCTGCTGCGCTTTCCTGCGCTGCTGCCTACGGGAGAGAGAGGCCACTGCGGGTGAAAAAGAGATTCTGGAAAGCCAGGAGGTGGCAGTGGGGCGTCCTGATGTCAGCCATGGCCACGGGAAATCCTTCATCCCATTTTCCACGGATGGTGCCCCAAGCCCAGGGCTCAGCCCTCATCCCAACCCCGTTACCTCTTCTCCCGATCCGGGGAAGAATCGGAGGATGATGGGGCAGCGTCCTTCTTGGAATGCTTGTCTTTGTCCTTCTTCTTCTCCTTCCTGTGTTTCTTCTTTTTCTTGTTCTTCTTCTCCTTCTTCTTCTCCTTTTTGGATTTTTTGCTGCTCTCAGGTCTGTGGGGAAGAGCTCAAGCTGTGAGAATCCCTGAACTGTGCATCCCTCTGGCTCCTCCAAAAACTTATCCCCATCCCTTTTCCCAGGCACATCCCACCAGGCACTTCCCTCCTTGGCCAAGGGGAAGCCCCCAGAGGTTTTTGGGGGTAATTCAGGCAGATTGAGAACAAACCCAAAGCTAAATGGAGCCATGGAAGCATTTTGCAAAATGTTTCCCACAAAAACCAGGCCATGTCTGGTGCTTTCCCACCAGAGTGGGAAAAATCCTCACCGTTTCTCCTCCGCCTTTTCCTCCTTTTCCTGCTTCTTCTTGGAGTCAGATGTCTCTGGGCTGCTGGAGACTTTCTGGTGCTAGGGTTGGAGAGGGGGAAAAATACAGAGTGAATTCATGAACCTGTAGTTTTGAATTACAAGACAAAGGGATTTGCTCCCTTTAAAAATGAATTTTTGGGAAAAAATTAAATAAAAATTAAATTAAATTTGGGGAAAAATTAAAATACCCTTAAAAACTGCTTCTAAATTAAAGCCTCACAAATGAAATTAAAGCCAACAGGACACAGGAAACTCCTGCAGGTCTCTGTGCTACAACACCCAGATTGGGTAAAATATTTAATAAAATATCCCAAGTGTGGGGCACAGCTTTTTGCCTTTTTCCATCTATTTTTGAACCTCCCGAGGACAACGTGACCAGCGCCGCACCGTGAACACGGAGAGCCCCAGCTTGGCTGCCTCCTTGTCCTCCTTGGAGAGCATCACCCGGCCAGCACTGCCACTGCAGAGACACCACACCAAAAATCATAAAAACAGTACAATCCAAACAACCAAACTGTCCTGGAATTGGTGCAAGGTGCCTTCTTCTCACCTGGAGCTGCCCAAACCCACCACCCGATCCACGTCCTTCTCGTCCCGCTCGGCGCCGTCCCTCTTGCACACCTCAGCCAGGTCCTGTGGGCAGGAGGGAGAGCACCCTGTGTGTGTCCCCACCCCAAAACCAGAGCTGAGGGGAGGGGACACCCCCAGGGACACTGAGGGCACACGTGGTGCCCCCCTTACCTCCTTGCTGAGGGCCGTGGGCTGCCTCTTCAAGTTCTTGTAGCCCCTATAAAAACACACACGGGTGATGTGTTGGGGGAGGCTTTGCACCCCCTGTTTTTTGGGGTGTGGTGGGGGGTGTGGACTCACAGAGCTGCCATCATGGCCTCTTGCTCAGCCAGACGGACTGCAGCCAGCTCTTCCTCCCGGGACAGCGGGGGGCCCGTGTCCTTCTTGCCCTTGGCATACCAGGTCAGGTCCTTGCCCTTCTGCCACCGGCCCACCGGTGCCATCAGCGAGTTCCCTGCGGGGAGCAGCGACCCCCCCTCAACACCATCGCACCCCAAAACCACAGAGGGAACAGGGAAGGTGGGACAGGGTGGTTGGAGCAGCATCAGCCCTTACCCAGGTAGTTCTCACGTTGTTTGTCTGTCTTGACATCCTCCCAGCTGAACTGGTCCTGGCCCCCCCGGACGCCGCCCCGGGAGGAGCCGAACATGGCTGGGGGGAATGTGGTGACCTGCAAGGGATCAGCCCTGCGATCACCCACCCTGGGGGGGCTCCTGAAGCGGGGAGGGAAGAAACCCAAGGGTTGGTGGAGAAACCAAAGGGCCTTTGGTGAGGGTTGTATAACCCTGAGGTTGGAGGGGGTGCACCGATTTGGGGGGCTCTCAGCCTGGGGGGAGGCTGCAGGGTGATGAGGGGACCCAGGGCCTTGAGGGGGCTCATGGTCTGGGGGAGGTTCAGAGCCTCAAGGGGGGTTTAGGGCCAGAAGGGAGCAGTCAGAGTTGGGGGTTTCAGGAAAGGAAAGGAGCTGCAGGGTGAGGGGAGGGTCACAGCCTGTGGGGAGAGTTCGGGGTCTGGGAGGAGGCTGCAGGGCTATGGGGGGGTTCACGGCCTGCAGGGGGTCTGGGCTTCAAGGGGAAGGCGTTCATGGACTGGAGGGTTGCAGG
>VZRZ01002867.1:235128-265803 GCA_013398175.1 Climacteris rufus
CCCTCGGGCCCGCCCCCGCGGTGACGTCACGGCGCGCGGCGTGGCGGCGGGCGCGCGCGGGGGCTGCCGGGAGCGCCCCCCGTCCCCTCATGATCCTCGGGCGGATGCGCGGGGCGGGGATCGCCCGGGCGGGTGAGCGGGGATGGGGAGCCCGGAGCCTCTCAGGGGCCACGGGCCGAGCGGGTCCAAGCAGCCCGAGGAGCGCTGTCACTCACGGGGGTCCTCGGCTGAGCGGCCTCGGGGCGTTCAGCCCCTCACGGCGCTCCTGGAATGAGGGATCCTGGCCGGCTTCGAGATGCTCGACCACTCATGGGGGTCCTCAGCCCCTTACAAGGGCCCTTGGCTGAGGGGGCCCAGCCTGCCCTGGGTGCTGAGCTCCTCGAGGGGTCCCTGGGCAGAGGGGCCCGGGGTGCTCACTCCTCACAAGGGCCTGTGGCTGAGGGGGGCACAGCGGGCCCGGGGGCGCTCAGAACCCTCCGGGGACCCTTCTCTGAGGGGGCTCAAGCAGCCCGGGGTGCCGAGCTCCTCACGGGGGCCCTGGGATGCTCAGGCGCTCCTGGGAGTCCTGGAATGACACGTCCTGGCAGGCGCCGGGATGCTCAGCCCCCCACGGGACTGAGGGGACCCTGGGCTGGGCCGTCACTGAGATGCCGGCCTGGGGATGTTGATCCCTGTGGGACACCCTGGATGAGGGGCTGGAACCCAGCCCTGGGAAGCTGAGCTCCCTCCTTGTCCTCTGAGTCCTGCATGTGCCCTGTTATCCTTGTGGGATGGCTCAGGGGGGTGGGACAGGTCCGAGCCCCACAGGGCTGGCCCTGGGCTGGCTGTGTCCCCTCTCCTCCAGCTGGCTCCCCATCCCTGAGCTGCTCCAGGGTGCCTCCAAGATGCCCCTGTCCCCAGTTAGATAACCAGACAGGGATGTGCTGCTGGAATCAGGAGCAGGTTGTGGGCACCGTGGTGAGGTAAGAAGGGTTTTGGGATAAGCATCCCTCAAGTATCCAAACCCTCTGTGGTGAAACACGTGTGGGGAAGTGGGTGGTAAAGCCACACCTGGGTGAGCTTCACCTCTGTAGAGGTTTTCCCAGGTGGGTAAACTGGTTCCATCCTGCAGGTGGCTTAAACTGGTCCAGTTTGCAGCAGAAATAACTGGGCTGGACCTCCCTGATTTCTGCAGTGACCTTGGTTCATGTTCCCTCTGCAGCATCACTGCTCCTGCAAGCCAGGAGTGCAGCCTGTGGAGTGCCTAATTAGTGCTTTTTAGGTAATTATTTCCAGGAAAAAGTGGCTGAGCTCCAGCTCTGCGTTGCTGTGGGATGCTCTGCTCCTCAAGGAACCACAGGATGGGAAAAGCTGGAAGGGCCAACCTCCCTGCTCCTGTTCCAGTGCTGCAGATGATTCCCTGTCTGTCTGTGCCTTTTTGGAACCTGTCCCAAAGCTTTGCAGGGTGGGAGTGGCATCTTTGTAACAAACCTGCTAAAAATAGGGAGTGAGGTTATAATCCTGATCCAGGAGACCTGTCTCAAGGCTCCAGGGAAACTGTGCTTTAATCTTCTTTTCTTCTTCATGAGGGGGCTTTGCCTTCCCTGTAAAGCCTCTCTGCTAATCAGCATTAATTTGTTTAGCTCCTGTGATGTCTGTCCTTTGCTTCCCTGGTTGTGCTTCCACCTGTGAGGTAAAATCCAGGGTGAATTTAGCAGGGAGGAGCAGCCCAGGGAACATTCCTTGCCTTAGGGACAAGCTCCTGCATCCTCCTTTGGTGGTCACCTCATCTTTTTGCGGCCCAGAGGGGTTCATGTGGCTGTTTGTCCTCAGTCCCAGGTGTGGGACCACCCCAAATATTAATGAAGTCATTAATATTATTAATTAGTTGGGCTGATCGACTCTGCAGTGGTTTTTGGTGGGTTAAGCTGGATTCAAGCCCATTTTTAGGAAACTCCATGCTGGATATTTGCAGATTGGCTGCTCTGAAAATGCCAAAATCTGACAAAAGAGGGGAAAAAACGTGAACTTCTGCCAAAAACAAACACATCTTTGTGATGTTCCTGCTGCAGACAGCTTGGAAATGCACGGATGCATTCCTGGGCTGGGAACCAGGGAGGAGAGAGAAAAAACCCCATAACCACCAGATCTGGGTTTTTGGGACTATTTTCTTGCTTTGCTTGTGGGTTGGTGTGGGGAGGAGCTGTTTGGCAGGGATGGGGCAGCAGGGAATGAGGGCAGGGATGTGGTGGGTTTGCCCTGGGAAGTTTTGGATGCTCCAACCCTGGGAGTGTCCAAGGCCAGGCTGGATGGGGCTTGGAGCACCCTGGGCTAGGGGAAGTGTCCCTGCCCATGGGATGGGATTTAAGGTCCCTTCCAAGCCAGACTGTTCTGGGATTCTGGGAAATTCCCAGTTTGCCCTCTGCCTCTCCCAAGAGCCCAGCCCCATCATCCTTGGGAGGAAATGGCTTTTGTTCCCTCTGCAGATCTGCAGCAGGAGAAGGGAGCCCAGTTTTCAAGAAAGTGAGACATGATCACAACCCATGGGTCTTTTGTCTTAGTTATGAGTATTTTGGGGGGGAAAAAAGAGAGCCAAGTAAAGGAGAGGGTGGCAGCATGGAAGTGCTGGGACACGGTTTGGATGTGTGGGCAGGGGAAGGAATTTCCCTGTCCCCTTCCTGGTTGTTGAGCTGAGGTGAAGCAGTGGCTGGATCCAGAGCTGTGTGGGTTTGGTCCAAAGGAAGAGGAGCTTTGCCTGCAGAAGGAAGTGCTGCAGCTTGGATGGGGCTTGGAGTTGTGGAAAGTGTTCCTGCCCATTGCAGGCTTTGGAATTCCATGGTCTGGAAGGTCCCTTCCAACACAAACCACTCCAGGATTGTCAGCAGGTGAAATCCTTGTGCCTTCAGTGACTGTGAGGTCACCAGTGGGAACAGGGACAGTTTTGCTGTTTTGCAGAACCCCAGAGCAGCAGGTGCTGGCTGCCTCAGCCTTTTGGGGTGTTTGGTGCAGCTCTGGCAGCCGGGAGAGCTGGGAGTGAAGGAGGAAACAGGAGGGGAGATTAAAGCCCGGCAGGATTGTTCTCATTGGCCACCTTCAAATTGCTGCTCATTAATTAAGGCTTTAGGAGCTCACAAATAGCCCAGCTCTGTCCTGAGGAGCCTGTGCTGCTGCCAAGGGCTGCACTGCTTTCCTTGGCTGGAGGGGAGGACAAGGAAAAGGTAAGGATGTGCTGGAGCCTGCTCCCACCCTGTTCCTCTGCCCCTCTTCCCACTTTATCTGGGCTTGAATTTAATGGTTGGAAGGGACTTGGGCAGCTTTGAATTCCTGCTTTTCTACTGGTATCTGCTAAAGGGCTGATGAAATGTTGAGGGAGAAGAGTGGAAAACTTTTCCATCTGGGATTTGAGCATCCAGTTCTTGTGGGCACAGCTGGATCCTGAAGGGAATCTGAAACATCTGGACAAATCCATGCTGCCCTCCCAGTGTCAAATGCAGGGCTTTTGGGGTGGTTGTGGAATCCAGTGTGTGATGAGGGGACATTGCTGGGAGCAGATGTGTTGTGGAGCACAGGGATGTCTGAAATCTGAATTTCTGTGGAGTGTTTTCCAAGGAATGCTTAGGGCTCACCTTATTCAATTATTTGGGAGGGACAGGAGAGGGAACTGCAAGCACTGAGTAGCATTTCACTGGTGCTCTCCTCTGGTGTTGATTATTTAAGCAAAACCTGTGTTCTTTGGAAATTATTGAAGTTTAAGGACTAAGGGAATGGTCCCCCAAGGGCTTCCCAAAGTTTGTTCAGCCTTCTGTTTTTGGGATGATGGAGCCTAATCCAGCAGTGTGGCCATGGGATTGGTTCTCCAGGATCCCTGGAGAACATCTGATGTGTTGCATCTCTGGGGCTGCAACACCTGGAGGGCATAAACAACAACAAAAAAAGGAATAAAGCAATTTCCTTATGGATGATTTTTAACTGTGGGTGTTTTTCCCACTCACTTCAACTCAGTGTATTAATATCCTGCCCTTTTGCCCAGCCTGGGATGAACTCTGCTCAGACAAGTGTCCTGAGGGAACAGAGGGAAAAGTTGTGTAATTCTCTGGCTGTGGTGCTGCCTGCTGGAGGGATTGAGGGATAAGGAGGTGCCCAGCTCCCGCAGGGTCAGGGAGGGAGCCCTGCTGGATTAGCCCGGGGCTGCTTTGGTGAGACAGCATTTGGCTTAAGGCTGTTTGAAAAGTGATGTGTAAGGTCAGGGTGACATTGCTGTGATCTCACTGGAAATGGAAAGGCGTTCTCTGTCTCTTGGCTGGCTGCTCCCCAGGCCACACCCAGCCCCCAGGGTTAAAAAAATGCTTTTTCATGGATTTTACTGCTTGCTGAGAGTAATTGTTGTTAAATTGGGAGAGCTTGTTTGGTTTGTGCCACTCTGGTTTGGAAGCTGCTGATGGATGAGGGTCCCCAGTGGTGCCCCCTGCACTCCCATTCAGCATTTTCTTCTTTTTGTGGATAATTAACCTTTCTTCCCAGAGATGCAGCAACATGAAAACACTTTTTTGTTGTTTTTTCTTTCTGGCTGAATAAACAACTGCAGCAAGTTCTGTGTGGCCCCAGGCTGTACCAGGAACTGAACCTTTCCCTCTTGCTATGAGCCACCTCTGGATGGAGTTGGTGCTCCAGCAAATAGGGGAATAAACCCCAGAGAACGTTCCTGTCAGGGATTACACCTCAGTTCAGTTCTGTTGCAAGGTTTGGGGGGTTAATGGTGCATAATTTCCATCATTTCACATTTTCCTGCAGAAGTTTGTACCCAAGGGTAAAGGCCTGGTGCTGTTTGCAGGGGCTGAGCACTCCTGGGCACCCACAGCTGTGTTTCCATGTGTGTTCCTAACCACACACACATTTTTCTGTCTCTCCCCAGTCATGCAGGGACCAAGGCCAGTGGTTCTGAGTGGCCCATCAGGTGCAGGGAAAAGCACTTTATTGAAGAAATTGCTGAAGGATTACGAGAACATCTTCGGCTTCAGCGTCTCCCGTGAGTATCCAGGGAGGGGCTGGGGAGAGCCAGCTCAGAGCCTCCCTCTGGGGGAAAACCAATTTATTTATACCCCAAATCATGGCTTGCCTGTGTCCTGCTCTGTCTGGGGGCTCTTTGGGATGTTTCATTCATTCAGGTCACCTTTTATTCCTGGTGCTGAGTGGCACATCTCAGTTTTGTCTGGTCTGGTGACTCCTCACATCTCTAAACACAACTCAGAGAGGAAACAGATTCTTCTGAGTGATTCTTGACTCTAAAAGTAACAAAATTCCCCCACATTTCTGCTTCAAAAGCAATTTGATTTTTCCATGGAGCTCTTCAAGGTGTTCTTAAGTCCATTACCAAATGTGTTTTCATGCCACAATACTTTGGATACTGAGAGTAAAATCAGTGCTTTGAGATCTGAAATCTGCATTCACTCCACCATGAAAGAGCAAATACTGGATCTTTAAAAATTTAATGTTATGGGAGGTGAAAAAAATTATTTGTGTGTGTGTGTTTCATCCTATGCTCTTGATTCAGCTGAATCTCTTGTCTCTCTTCAAACTAAACCTTATCATTTTCTCCCAAATTGCCTCTTGGTGGAGTTTTTTTTCCTTGAGATCCATGTCCCACTTGGCATTTTTTGATGCTACAACACCCTTGGGTGATGCACAGAATTTTCAAGGCTGGTTTTTGTTTGTTTTTTTTTATTCCTGCAGATACCACAAGGCAGCCAAGACCTGGAGAAGTGAATGGCAAAGGTGAGTGTGTTGTAGTCAGGTCAAGGGATTCCCCAAAGAATTCAGGTTTTCAGAGCTGGGCTCTCATTTTGGGCACCCTGGTCTGAACTTGGATGTTGTTTTTCCAAAGTTTCAGGCAGCTCTGGGGAGATGCCACTGCAGCTGCTTCATGGGATGTTTTTATCTGTATTAATAGCTTGTGCCCAGCTGTTTTCTCATTTATTTGCATATTTAAGAAAGCATCAAATGAGGTTTATTCTTAATTTCCAATGGCAGTTTTCACTCTGAAGTGAAAGGCAGAAATCTTAACAGAAGAGAAATATTCCTTTTTATTTGGTTTGGTTTTGATGTTCCCTTTCCTCTCCCTCTCTCTCATGCCATTCTGGTCTTTAATTAGAAATGCTTTCAAATTAAAGGCCTTGCCAGCCCTGCTATGTGTCCACACCTGTAGGCAAGGGGAGAGAGGTTCCCACTGCATCAGGAATGGGAAAGGATATGAAAAATGGGGCACAGCAGCCACACAGAAAGCCCCAAAAATCTTTAGAGCAGGTGTGGAGAGGGAAGAATGAGGAAATAGATCTCTGCATCTGCCAGTGTTGTCTGAAGCTGATTTCCTCTCCCAAGCACCTGTTGGTGTCATTTTGTCCATGAACTTTGCCTTCAAAACTTTAATTTCTGACTGTTTTTTTCCCAGATTATCACTTTGTGACCAGAGAGGAAATGCAGAAGGAAATTGACGCTGGGGAATTCATCGAGCACGCCGAGTTCTCTGGGAATATGTACGGGACAAGGTATGTCAGCTGTCCCTGCCCAGGGCACAGGGGCTGGCATTAGGTGGTTTTGAAGCTCCTTTCCAATCCAAACCATTCTGGGATTCTGTAAATTTGGGAGCAGAAGCCATACCTGTGTTCTCTGTGATAAAGTGATGATGAGCAGAGAAATCTCATGGTACCCCTGATTGGGGCTGAAGAGTTGGGTGGGTTCTAAAATAGCTTTGCCCTGGGTTTGGAGCTGGTGATCAATAGAACATGAAGCTGGAATGTTAATTAGGAGTCAGATATATGATGTAATTATTGTGAGAAAATTATGGTGCTTTAGTAAAGGGCCTGCTGAGGAGGGACGTTATGTGTTTCTTGATTAATTGGTTGAATTAATAAATTTGCCTGAGATACTTTTCAGAGAAGACTTGATGTTTCTTGAAGAAACGAGTGTGTGTTTTTAAGGAATTTTTGGAGAGTTTCCTTCTGAAGATGATAAATTCTTTACTGTGAGGGTGATGAGGCTCAGGTTGCCCAGAGAAGCTGTGGCTGCCCCATCCCTGGAAGTGTCCAAGGCCAGGTTGGATGGGGCTTGGAGCAACCTGGGATAGTGGAAGGTGTCCCTGCCCATGGCAGGGGGTGGAGCTGGATGATTTTTGAGGTCTCTTCCAACCCAAACCATTCCATGATTCTGTGAGTTTCCTGATGGGATTTGGCAGCATAACACCCCCAGACTGACCATGGCCAGGTTTGACAAGAGAAGTGAAACCTGAGAGCTCATCTCCCACATACCCAGCACCAAGGAGAAAAGGACTTGAGGCTCCTTAATCCCTGGCTTCATCCCATCCTTCCTCCACGTGTGTCCTGCCTAATCCAGCAGCTGATGCCTGGGGTGTGGGTGGAGTTGATTTTGGTGCCTTTTCCTCAGGCTGGGTGCTGAAAAGAATCTGTCCTCAGCCAATTTCCTTGGAATTTATAGGAATTTGATATTTTAATCAAATTAATGGATGTGCTTGGGTTTGTTTGGGCCCCCTCTGTGTATTCACTGTGGTGGTGGCCTTGCAGTGTGGGAGGCTGAAGTAACCCCAAAATCTCAGCAATCAAAACCAGTTTGCCAACAAAATAAATCTCTTCAAGTCTGTGTTTCCAAGAGGATGTTTCTGATCAGATATGGGATAAAATGGAGAGCAGAATAGTTGAAGTTTTCCTTTCTGCTCCCTAAATCTCATCAATGAATAATAAGAAATAACTAAAAATCAATTGCTCAGTTTAAGAACGTTGAAAGGGCTTTGTGTGTTGGATAGCACTGAATCCTGCCCCCACAAACCAGGATTTCTTGGAAGCTCTTTTAAATTAGAGACTGAAATCATGGAGTTCCTCAGGGCTCTGGGAGCTGCTGCCTCTGTAGTCACCCAGTTGGTACCTGGTGATACCACACAAAGCCTGAAGCTTTCACAAGACAAACCCAGCCATTCTGGGGAGGATTTTGTGGATTTGTGGTGGGTGGTGCTCAGATCTTGCAAACACCTCTGGATTTGTGGTCCAGGTACCTCCAGTGCAGCAGGAGCAGGTTGGCACTGCTGCATTTCAAGGGAGAATTGTAGATGCTCAGGAATCTTGAGGCAATTCCCCCTGCTGGGGAAGAGAGGTTGTCTTTAACAGCATGTAAGAGCCACCACTTGAAAAATCAAGTGGGCAATTAAGTGTATCTTGAGAGCCAGATGGAGCATCCAGCTCCATGGAACATGTGAAGTCCTGGATCTCTGGAGAAGGGAAGCTCAGTGGTTTTGCTCTTTGTTGAAGGTTGTTTCCCTGTTTGTCACAGAATCCCAGAATGGTTTTGGTTAGAAGAGACCTTACAGATCATTAAATTCCAACCCCCTGCCACAGGCAGGGAACTTTCCACTGGAAGGTGGAGCTCTGTCAAGGCAGGAGCTGCAGGGACAGTGCCTGAGCAGTGCTGCTCATGGCATAGTCACACATGATCCCTTTCCACCCTTCCAGCATGGCTTTGCCAGCCTCTCTGGCAGGAGACAGCAGGTCCCTGCTGCACCCCAGGGCAGGGACACTTGCAGAAACTTTATCCAGAGCAGAGCAGGCTCTGCCTTCTCTCTGCCACAGGGGAGCCCTGTGAGGTTCACCCGCTGCTGGAGGGGGACACCCCAGCCCCCCACTGACCCCTTCCCTGTCTGCTGTGTCCCCAGTAAAGGTGCTGTGCAGGCTGTGCAGGCCCAGAACCAGATCTGTGTCCTGGACATCGACATCCAGGGTGTGAAGAACATCAAGAAGACAGAGCTGAACCCCATCTACATCTCGGTGCAGCCGCCCTCCATCGAGATCCTGGTGAGCGCCCGCCTTGCTTTGCCCGTAGCACTTGGAGGTAATGGAGCCACCTCTGTGCTCCTCAGGGCCCTGCACCAGCTGGGGAGGACATTCCCAAGCATATCTCTGGCTCCCAGGGAGAAATCTTCCTGTGTTTTGGTTTTGAGTCCTTCCTGGATGTTTTTCTTTCCATAACCTTGGTTGTGGACTCCAGGGCAGGGCGGCCAGGCTTTAAATGCATTCATTGTTCTTCATGCTGGGGAGAAAAGAACTTTGTGCTGAGATTTGCCTCCACAATTAAAATTACACCCAGAGAGGCTGGTTCTGTGCAGCACCATAAATTCTATATCCCTCTGGTCTTACCCTGTATAAGTGACTGTAGTGGGGCTCTTGCAGAAGTAGAATCACTGTCGTGGTTCAGAGAGGGATGAGGACACACGAGGACAACCCCTGACTCTCCCCTCTTGCTCTCAGTACATCAGGCAGTCTCTGTTTGTCGTTGAGTTTGTGGAGGAGGAAGCCAACAGCACCAGATGCCAGAGCCCAGCAGAGAGATCTCATTTCCAGCAGTACCTGGAAAAATAAATAAATGAGAGGGAGGTAAAAACAACCTGGGACCCTGAACTCTGGGTAGGAGATCTCACGCCCAGTTTGGCCACTGGTTTGCAGTGGGCTGTAAGTGAGGCCCTTTACCCTTTGCAGGGTGTTCTCACGTGCCCATGGTCACAGACAGCACTGGCCTGAGGGGTGGGGGGTGGCTTCTGCCTGCAGCATTCAGAACACTCATCTCTTTAATGTGTTTGTCCTTGGGTTTAGGAAAAGAGACTACGAGACCGAAAGACTGAGACAGAGGAGAGTTTAGTGAAGCGTTTGACTGCAGCCCGTGTGGACCTGGAGCTCAGTAAGTCCTTGCAGGGCTGGGTGCAGGGAGAGGGGGTGCCTTGGTGGTTGGGGAGCTGGTTTTTGAAGGAATTTGTGGATTTGTGCTGTCCAGCATGAGATGAGTTGGTTTAAAGCACTGCTGCCTTTGCCACTGCAGTTCCCTGGGGGTGGCTGGTGAAGCAGCTCATTAGCAGCTGAAAGAATGTTAAAAAATAATATTAAAATGGCACAAGACTTGCATGAGAGGTGACACAGAGAAGAAATATTCTCCTCTGACTGTCCTCATCTCCTTCCCCAGGTAAAGAGCCTGGGCTGTTTGACCTGGTCATCATCAATGATGACTTAGAAAAAGCCTATTCCGAGTTGAAGGAGGTGCTGCTGGAGGTGAGTTCTTGGGGCTTTTTCTGTCTCACTCCCAGGCAGGAGCAGTGAGGCAGCCACAGAAATGTCACCTCATCCCACACTCAGTCTGCTTTGAGCTGCTGAGGGACAGATTGAGTGCAAGTGATGATGGATCAGTGGCCTAAGAGTGGGAAATGAATCCAACACAATCCTGAGCTGGAGCAAAATAAACATCCCTGGGTGGCATAGAAGGGGATTCCTGGTTTTGGAGCCTCCGAGTCAAACCTTGCCTTGTCCCTAAAGCTGAATTCAGAGCTTGGTCTGGTGATGTTCTGCAGCTGCTCTGACTTGGTCTCCTGAGCTGTGAAACCAAGAGTTGTTCCCAAAGAGGGGCAGATTCTCAGTCTCTTTCCTGATCTCCTTGCAGGAAATCAAGAAGACCGAAGAATCCAGGAAGTCCTGAGCTGACCCTGCTTGGGCGTTTTAATTTTGCACATCATTCCCGAAGCATGTCACACCATTTTATTCCAAAAGACATTCCCTTTAGGCTGCTCCTCCTCCCAGGTTACCCTAGGATGTTTATATTAAAAGGAAAGAAAAGGAAACCTGGTCATGCTTGTGTTTCTGTTCACTGCACGCTCAGCACGTGCTCCCCCAGGTTTGTCCATCTGGATTCTTTGGGAGCTGCCAAAGGGCAGAGCCTTTCTGGAAGGCTGTAGAGGAGCTGTTGTCTGCTGTGTTTGAAGGCAGCAATAAATCCCTTTTCCTAGGAGGGATCCACTGTATCCAGTAACTGTTGCTTGTACAGATCTCTGTTTTGAGACCTAGAGAGCTTTGCACTTTGCTTCCCAAGTTTTCTTTATCCTTAACCATGGAACTTCCAAGCCCTTTGGTCCCTCCAGCAGGTCATATCCTGAGGGTCCTTGGGTTGGTTTCTCACACTGTGAAAACTGTGGAGCCAGGCTGGGAGAGCTGGGGGTGCTCACCTGGAGAAGAGAAGGCTCCAGGGAGACCTCAGAGCCCCTTCCAGTGCCCAGAGGGGCTCCAGGAGAGCTGGAGAGGGACTTGGGACAAGGGGTGGAGGGACAGGACACAGGGAATGGCTTCCCACTGCCAGAGGAATGGGACAGTGGGGAGAAATTGTTCCCTGTGAGGGTGGGCAGGCCCTGGCACAGGGTGCCCAGAGAAGCTGTGGCTGCCCCTGGATCCCTGGAAGTGTCCAAGGCCAGGTTGGATGGGGCTTGGAGCAGCCTGGGATAGTGGGAGGTGTCCCTGCCCATGGCAGGGGGTGGCACTGGGTGATCTTTAAGGTCCTTTCCAACCTAAACCATCCTGGGATTCTATTTTATGGAATGACCCAGTCTGTCAGCTCCCAGCCCACAGGTGCTGACTTCCAGCTGTTTTCCCCAAAAACTGAACCCACATCAAGCTGGACCAAGCAGCACCAGGCTGGGATATTTTCTCACCCAAACCACATCTTACCAGAGCAGGTTTTTACCTGAACACTCCATTTCTGGGTTTCACCCTCTTCACATCCCATCTCCAGTTTTTCCAGCTGATCTGCAGTGCCTCTTGATCCAGAGCATCTCCAAACCTCCATCCTTCACTTTATGGAGAGAAAAAGCAGAAACTCCACTTTGGGCCAGCCTTTTAGTACCTCACTTGCATTCACAAACATGATTATTTTGATCTTTTGCCTGTCTTGGACTGGTTTGATACCTCTTTCCTAGATTTCCTAGGAAATACTCCTTCCTGTTGTGGTGGGTTTCTAGAACTGGTTAAACAAGCAGGAAGATCCTGTGTGGCTTCACCACTGGCCCCTGCCTTTTCCTGTGCCATCAAATGATGGGGCTGTGCTTATTTTTCCTCCTGAATCGTGGGATTTGGTTTGGATTCGAGGGACACATTTGCAGTGGGAAAAGGTCCCCTGTAGGTGGCAGGACCGGCAGCGGGGAAGCAGCAGAGCAGGAGGTGCAGGACACGGCGCTCGCCTCTGTCCGGGGCTCTGCGGGCACAGAGTGGCACCTGCGGCGCTGTCCCCCCATGGAAACGCCCGGCTGCTCCCTGCCCATCCCTCCCGCCGCCCTCGGCCCAGCCCTGCGGGAGAGGTGAGTGGCACCCGGGAACGGCGGCGATGCTGCGGCAGCGCTGGGAAAAGGCGGAAAAACCAAATGGTTCGGATCGCTCGTGTGCCCTCCTGCCGGGGAGGGAGAGGAAAGGCTGGGGTGAGCTGCTCCAGCCGCGGTGTGGGGTGGAGCAGACGGGGAATGCACGGAATGCCGGCGGTGATGGAGATGGGAAGGGAGGGAGCGGCTGCTGGAGCTGGGCTGCTCCCGAGGGACCTCCCTGGAGCATCTCCGGGAGTCGTTTTGGGTGCTGTCAGCAGTGCCCCCTCCAGCTCTGGGTTTGGTGTTTGCCCTGCATCCAATCCCAAAAGTGGGTGGGTGAAGGCACTTGTTGGAGTGAGTTTCATTCCTGCGTCCTCAAAAATGGGATGGCTGCTTTAATTGCATCTTTCTGGATCCATGTTTTTGGTGCTGGCTTCTTGGGGTGTTCCATTCCCACAGCTCTGGCACCATGCTGAGCATCTCAGCTGTCAAATCCTGGGTTCTCCACAACTGCAAACATCTGTTCCCAGTGCTCAGTGTGGGGCTGGAATTGAGGGATCAGACTGGCAAAGTGAGGGTACAGGAGCCTTCTGGCCCAGGGGTTGTCTGTCATTAAAGATGCTCCTCCTGGAGGACCCTCTTTCCCACCTAGGACATCTTCCAGGCTCTTCCCGTCTTGGGATACACTGAATGAAGGAACAGGCCTACTCCTGGGTTGCTTCCAGAAATGTCAGAAACGGGGATTTTATATAACTGAGTATTCAGTGCTCCATCAGACTGCAATAAATTTGGACAGGCTTCAGCCTTTTTCAGCTGTGAGATGCTTTGGGAAAAGTGGCAGCACCTCATCCTACGTCCCTGCAGGAGGAGGGTGCTGGGGGAAGAAGAGGAGTGCAGGGGATGGTAAAAGCTGGGATAAAACCTGCCCTGGGAGCTCTCCCTGTCTCAGGCCGAGGGTATTTTGGAGCCAATGCCAAAAAATTAACAACCCCCTGTAGCACTTTCACTTCAAAGCTGTTGCTTTGCAGTCATTGCCTTGTGCTTTTTCCCGAATCCAGATTGACACGCTGCTTTTGGGGCAGGAACTGATTCTTTTCCCCCCATTTTTCCTTTTTCCTGCCTCTCCAAGCTCTTTGGCAATAGAAATACCCCTTCTAGGAGTGAACGTGGGGTTTAGACACAGAGGTCACCTCTGCTCTGACCCAGCAGCACCCAGACCCTGCCTGGGAAGGATGTTATGCAGGAGGGCAGGCAGTCCCCAAAGCCCAAATCATCCAAGAAAAGCTGGAGCCACACTCCAGGATAGCTTCAAGCAGCCAAAATTAGCCCAGAGCCCGTTTGCCCCCATCCTGATGAGCCCAGAGACTCATCCTCGCCCTGGTTTTCCTGGGCATCTCAGTGCTGTTGGAGGCAGCTCTCATTTTCAGGCTTCCTTCCATGCCACTGCAGAAAGGCACCGCGGGGCAGAGCCTGCCTGGGAAATAATTGGGCAGCTGGCATAGAAAATGAGCAATGAGGGGAAAGAAAGGAGCAGGAATAACCCTGATTTTCCTGCCTGTCCGTCAGCGCCCGGCTCGCTCCGCGCGCTTCCCGCATCAGCCCAGGTAGGGAGCTGGGAGGGGATGTGCTCGTGTTGCTGCAGGGGCTGGTGTGCCATGGGTGTCCTGAGTGCTTGTGCTGGGAGGGAAAACTTCTGCAGTGGGTGTTCAGCTCTGTGCTGCCTGGCTCTGGCACGGCTGGGGGGTCCAAGGCCGCCTCTTTCAGCAAAGACAATTTTTTTCTGCTCTATTCGGTGTGATGGAAACATCTTCTAGGAAATCCTGCAGCAGCCTGGGTGGCCTCAAACAGGAGCTGAGAGCAGGGAATTTGGGGTGTCATCCTCATCCCTCCCCAGTGGTGTAAAATCCTCTGGCACCTCCCAGCTGACTTTGTTCCAAAGTGGATAAAGAGCCCTGGAACCCGTGGGGCAGAGGGAGGTGGGCTCAGGATGCCTTTCCCCAGCTAAAAATCCACGTGGATCACAGGCTTTTTTCCAGGAGGTTGCAGCTGGGATGGGTGATGTGATCCATGCCCGGGTATCCTGATATCCCTTGTGCTTTCCCACAGGACAGGGAGGTGACCCCCAAGCTCCAGCTGCTGCTGCCTCACGCTGAGACTCCGACCAGCGCTACCAACACCGACCACAGGTAGGTCCCAAAAACCCTCCCGGGCATCCCCGATCCAGGTGGCGCTCCAATGGATCGCTCCTCCAAGGCTGCTGCAGAGGAAGCTGTGGGAGGATGGAATTTTCTCTCTGTTGGGAGAGGATTTCTGCCGTCCCCGGGAGCAGCCGGGGCGGGGGCCGGGCCGTGGCCGCCTCTCTGGGCTGTATTTGGGTCAGCCACATCGACTGCCCGCGCATCTGTGTCATCCCTGGAGAGCGCGGGACGCCGATCCATAGCCGGCCCGGGCTCCGCTTTTCCCAGCAGCTCTGCCCCGGCTCGTCCCGGACGTGACTCCAGCCCTGTGAATAACCAGAAACCATCTGCAATTCCGATGGGGCCGCGGCAACTGGTGCGGGGATCGGGACAACCGGATGCTTGTGGAATCGGGGGTGCTCCCCCCTCCTGACGCCTGCTTTCTCCCTGTCCGGCCACAAAAAGAAGGAAAAACAGGATGTTTTTCCGGATTTTAGTTTCCCCATCTCCCGAGATGCAAGGAGGGGGTAAAAAGAAGGGAGGCAGAAAAGGCAAAATTCCAGTATCCAGGTGGAGCTTGGCAAATATAAATATATATTACTCATTTTCCACATAGAGGGGATTATTTATTGAGTCCATGTGGGAATAAGACCCCTGGGAGCTGGGTCCAATGGGGACAGGGAAGGATGGGGCAGCTGTGCCCCCACAGTCTCCAAGTCATCAGCCCAGCATTAATTTGCTGATCTTCCCTGAAGGGTCAGAGTTGCTGCTGCTGTTTGTATCAAGGAAATCTTGAAGGAAAACAAAGTGCCTGTGTGGGGGGCATAGAGCTGTAGGGATGGCCTGGCTGCCTGATGTGGAATCAGCATGGGGGTGATGGGAAAAACTCCTCAAAAAGCCAGGAGCAATGCTCCAGTCACCCCAGTTACACCAGCAACGTGCTGACCTGAATATACTGAGGGTAGGATGAGATAAAATAGGAGATTTATTATTTTTCCTAGTTGGAGGTGCAGGACACTTGAGCTGCATCCCTTGCTTTGAACATGGGGGTCATTCTATGATGCCCCCTGGATATGGGGATGTGGGCTGGAGGGAGAAAACAACACCCCAGTTTGGGTGGAGAGGGGAAACTGGTGCCACAGCTCAGAGCAGTGGGATGATCTCCCTCCCTGGGGTGAGGGTGCCTGTCAGACTGTTCCCCTGGGCAGGCAGGATGATCCCACGTGTCCCATCGATTTGGGATCTGATTGCTCACGATTGCAGCAGCCTGACCTGCACAGCCCAGCCAGCCCAAGGGCCACGCTCATCCCGGTGTCCTCGTGGCCTCAGACCTGGGAACCTCCCTCTGCTCCCTCCTCCAAGTGCTGCCTGCACTCCCTGCCCCTGCCAGCATCCCCAGGAGCAGCATCTCCACATTTAATTTGCCTTTATTCACCCCCTGTGCCCTCCCAAGCACAGTTGCTGCTGCTCCTTGGGGTCATCCTGCAGTTTCACCCCACAGTGTCACTGTGGTGGCACCTCTGGCCTCTTCACTGGTTTTATTGCTGAAATCCAACCTTGTCCTATAGGGAAGAAATGTCACTGGAAGAAATGTCACCAGCTCCTGGTGTTTCTAAGGACAGGGAGAGTCTTCCCTTGTGTGTTCTCACCACCGTGGCTGCCACAGATGTGCTGCTTCTCTGTGCCCTCGGTGCTCTGAGAATATTTTGGCTCTGTTTTCTCACCACTTTCCCATATAATATTTGTATTTATCAATAATGTGTCCCTGATCAGACCCAGCTCAACCTCCCCTTGTGCATCCCATCCTCCAGCCCTGACCAGGGCCAGAGAAGCTGTGGCTGCCCCTGGATCCCTGGAAGTGTCCAAGACCAGGTTGGACAGGGCTTGGAGCAACCTGGGATAAGGGAAGGTGTCCCAGCCCATGGCAGGGGTGGCACTGGGTGATCTTTGGGGTCCCTTCCAACCCAAACCATTCTGGAATTCTAAGATCTCAGTGTGTTCTTCCCTTGGATGCAGCATCCACATGCAAAGTCCCTGGAAGGATCCTGACAAAACACCACTGGGAGCATCCCTCTGTTTTATCAGTGAGCTGTGAACTCTCGTTCTCAACCCAATCCTCCCATCACCTTTGTACCCCTGATGTATTTCATCCCAAATCCTAGGGGAAAAGGAACCTCACCCCAGCGCTGTTGGCAGGGCACAACTGGGATCTCTTCTGCTCCTCTCCAGTGGTGTGATGAACCCTTTTAGGAGCTTCCCAAGGAGCAGAAGCTTCTCCCAGTGCCACCACAGGCAGGAGCTGTGACTGGGGAGGGGACAATGGTGCCATTGAGTGGGGACACTGAAACGCTGCCGTATTGTGCCTGGCAGAGAGATGCCCGGGAATAATCGCCTCCTCCTTGGCTTTGTTGCAGGGCTGTGCTGCTCCTGCTGCTGGGCTGTGCTGCTCCTGCTGCTGGGCTTCTCCCCACACAGCTCCCCGGGAATGCGCTGAGCATCCGCAGCTCCACAGGCACCTTTTTTCCTGGCTGTGAAAGGTACGGCTGAGGGGGAGCTCTGGAGGGAGGGATTGTGGATTTGGGAGCTGAAAGACTCATCCCATTCATTGTTTCATTGTGCTACCTTGTATATTTATTATAATTTATATATTATAGGTGGTATTTATTTTTTGTATAGCACGTCTAATCAGTGCTACGATTCTCAAAAATTACAATTTTATGCCTACAAAATGTTGTGTATTAAACATGTGCTTAAGCTACAGAAATCCCACTCTGCTTGGGGTCTGGACAATCCCTTAAAATTTGGATCCAAGATTTTGCTTGGAGCTATGTCAAAGAGGCTTTGCTCTGAGTGATTCAGAGCAGGGCTGAGAGTTTTTAGGAGCATATTTAAGGTTGTTTTCAAGCTGGGTGCCTACAAAAGGGTTTCCCTTCTGGGTGAGAGTGTTTTCCTTGCCCAAAATCTCCTTGAAATCCTTGGATTTGGGCTGAACTTTGGGGTTGAGACTGTGTCAAGGGCAGCAGCAGCTGCAGGAGCAAGTGCTGAGGCGATGCCTCTCTTCTCCCTCCTCCTCCTCCATCCCTGGAGCATCCTAGGAGCTGAATTCGTCTGGAAAACTCCTTCTGGGAACACACACCCCCTGCACGGTCAGCCAGGCTGTTTCCCAGCTTGTTCCTCCCCTGAAGCAGCTGGAAAGCAAAAACACACTGGAGAAATTAAAATAAAGAGGATGAAAACATCCTAACTGTGTTGAGGAGCAAGGACATCTCTTAAAATTTCCTTAAAAGCAGGAAAACCAAGTCATTTTGAGGAGTTTCACATGGTGGGAGCTGCTGAGGGTCATGTAGGTTGAAGAGGTTGAAGAGCTACCAGATTTTAAAGGTTTAGGGCCTTCTTCATGCTGGATTTTCCAAGTTTTGGGGGGTTTCTTTAACTGCAGAGAATAAAACCTCGCTGATTTGGACTCCTGGAAACCAAATCTCGCCTGACAACATGGGGCCTTTAAGGAAAACATCAATTTTTGTGAGATCAGCCATAAAATCATGCGAGTTGGCAATGGGAAGGGACAGATGACAACGTGCCAAAGGTTGTAGCCTCTGGATGGGGCAATTATTTAATCCCTGCTTGTGGGTTTGAGTGAGGGGCAGCATCCCCCTCTCTGCAACCAGAGATGTGCACAGAGGAAAAAATCCCTCTGGCAGAGAGCAGCAGGGGCTGGGGGAGGAGGAAAATGTCCCCTCTGTCCCCTTCCAGCTGTTTTCCCTTCCAGCTGTTCTCCACAGAGCAGGGAGATGCTTCCAGCTGTTCCCCCTGCCCTGCAAAACGGGGTTGGGAAGGGAGAAGAGGGACGAGGAGGGGCTGGGATGGTGCTGGCAAGGAGCCTCTGGTCAACATAAAACACCAAAAAACTGAAATTTCAGCAAGTCGCTGCTTTGGACATAAAAATCAGGGGGGAAATGAAGCTTTTTGGTGGTTCTGCAATGTTTCACTGTGGCTGTGAGGACAGGGTGAGTTTGCAGCTGACTTTCCAGCAGGTTTGGAACGGAAAGGAAAAGAAATTCAAACAAGAAGGGAGCGTTTCTTACCCTGCTGCAGCACCTCTGCTTCCTGCCTCTCCTGCTCTAAGGAGAGAAAAAATTTGCTATTTTTAGCTCTAACCCCTTGGACTCTTTGAATTCTTTGATGTTTGCTCCACAAACACTGCTCTTGGCTCTGGAGTTATTCACCACGTTGTTATTTTTATGTGTGCTGAGAAGGAAACCCAAAAACAAGGGGCAAGCCAAGGAGCCCTCGCTGATGCAGGGAACGCTGGGTTTGCAGTGTCGGGTTCCGAGGAGCTTTCCCGGCTTGGGAAGCTTCCCCAGCGAGGTCTCCACGTCACCGTTTCCAGGCTGGAGCTGCGGGAAGAGCCGGGCTGGGAGGGAGGGGAGCGGCGCCGGGCGGCACCGGGATCCCGGGATCCACAGCCGGCAAGGATGGGATGTTTGGGGAAGGACTGAGCCCAGCGCTTCTCTGTATGTTACTTTTTGTTTTGTTTTGTTCTCCCTCCGCTTCGTGCTGGTGTTTTGCTGGTGGTTTTTAGCTCGGTTGATTCCCAGCACTTTGCAGATCCCCTCCCTCTGCTGCAACCCCCCCTCAGCTCCCACCCTGCTCTTCCCTGCTCTTCACTTTCTGCCCTTTCCCAATAATTTGGGTGGGAAATGTGTTTGCTGAGACTGAATGTTCCTGTGTTGCCTTTCCTGCTGGGATAAGAGGCACAACATCCCTATTTGGCATCTGTTTGTGCACACTTTGCTGGCATAAATCATCCCCCGGCACGCAGGGCAGCACAAATCCATCTCCAGGGAGCTTGGGATTAAACCAGTGGTGGTTTAGTTTTTTTCTTATGGAAAAAGGAAGAAATTCTTCCCTGTGAGGGTGGGGAGGCCCTGGCACAGGGTGCCCAGAGAAGCTGTGGCTGCCCCTGGATCCCTGGAAGTGTCCAAGGCCAGGTTGGACAAGGCTTGGAGCAACCTGGGATAGTGGAAGGTGTCCCTGCCCATGGCAGGGCTGGAAATAGATGATCCTTAAGGTCCCTTCCAACCCAAACTATTCTGGGATTCTGTGAAATCCCTCTGTGCTCTGGGACCTCCTGGCCACTCCCTACCCCAAGCCTTTCCTATCTCAGACCACCAGAGCTGGGGAGAGGAAGACACTTCAGGGTCTGGTTTTCCTGCTGGTCCTGGGTTACATTCCTGAGGTTTCTGCAAATGTTGGGCTCTGCATTCTGCTTGCTTTGGGATCATCAGCTTGGACCCCTGTGCTACTGCTGTTCTTTTGATGGGGCAGAGCTGGAGAGCAGCACCCACAGGAGCTCACCCCAGCAGAAGATGTGGATTTGCAGCTGGTGTCTCTAATCCAAGATCCATTGCTAAATTCATCTTCTCTGTAAGGGGCTTTTGGATTGTTTTTAAAGTAAGAGCCAAGGCTGTGAGCACACTTTTCCTCCTCACATCCAAAACACCTGGCACAGGCTCCGTTCCCCCCTGTGCAGCTGGGGAAACTGAGGCAGGAGGAGCCCATGGCTCGGCAGCATCACCACCAGTGAGAGCTGAACCTGCTCCTTGCTGGCCTCATCTTCTTGGCCAACCTTCCCTGAGAGCAAACTCTCATTTGGCTGCCCCCAGGATGTTCCTCTGGGGTGGGATCTCCAACTTGTATCCCCCATTCCCACCTCAAGGTCCTGAGATGGATCCCATGTGGATGCTGTTGCATTTCCATAGCCTTTCATAGTCCCATCCTTTTAAATCCTAAAGATCTTCCCTGTGGCTGATGGATGACCCTGAGCTATGTCCCTTCTGCCTCCACATCCCTGCAAACTTTTTTGCAAACAATATTTTTCCAAAGGGTTTCCTGGAGAGAGGGGATGGAAGAAGCTCCTGAGCCCTCCTTGTTCATGAGGTGGTCTGGGAAGACATTTCTCTCTCATATGCTGGAGTTTCCATCTCCTCCCATCCCCAAAATGCCCTTCCCAACTATCCCAAGCACAGGAGCTTGGCTTAAGGAAGTTATTCAAGCTGTGCTTGATGGGAGAGCCTCTCCTGATGGGAGGTGAGTGAACATTCCTGGTATCAGCCAGAGGGACTCAGGGTCCCTTAAACCTTAGGAGCTTCTCCTTTCACCCAACTTACCTTGAAATGCCACAGGAGGGCTCAGGACACTTCTGTCCTGTGTCCAAAGCCTCCTTAGAAAGTCAGAGGAAGGAAATCCCAGCATAGCCCAGCTCAAGAGGGATGGGAACAGGAAAAAGGGGCGGGAGGCAGATGAGGAATCTGCTCCTTGTGCTTCTCCTGCAAGCTGGGAGAACCATTTCCCAGACAATCCTTGGGTCTTGTCCAAGATACCAGGAGGGGTTTTTGTGTGTGTTTTGCAAGGAAATCCCTCCTTCTGCAGCAATCCCTGTCAGAGGTGGATTCCTGCAGGTCCCAGCACTGGGGAGGACTCTCCTCTCCTGCAATTTCTGTCTTGTTTGGAGTTCTCCCACCCAGTGTTCCTCCCAACCATCCCAAGGGTCGTTTTTAAGGCTCCTTTTGACCCAGTCTGTCCCTTGGAGGTTGTGCTGACCAGCCATGCAAATCCATGTGAGTTCTGCTCCTTGCTGCCAGGAAAAGGGAAAATAAAGGAGCTTGGGTGGGATTTCTGCACACCATCAGTGCAGCCTGGGGCTGTAGCAGTAGAAGACAGGGAAAATGGATAGAAAAAGAGGAGCCCCATCCTATCAATTAAGGCCTATAGGGATAAATTGCTTCAGCAAGGTTAGAGGTGGGATAGCAATTTATCTCCCTGCATTTCCCTTTTTTTTTGGTGCTGTGGGTTGTCCCATCATCCTCAGAAGGTGGGGATCCCATTGCCCCTCATTTCCATCCCGAGCTGTCCCTAAGGAATGAGGTGACTTTATAAGGACAAGCCAAGCCCTGGAGCAGGTCAGAATTTCTCCTCCTGGAGCTGCACACCCTCTTCTGTGGTCTGACTTTCTGCTTCTTTTCCATCCTCCTGGGTGCCAATCCCAGGACAGCAGAGGCACCTCAGGGGGTGAAGGTCCCACCAGCTCCCGGTGCCAGTGTTTGGCAGGGAGACTTTTTCATTTCATATCCAGCTGAAATGTTTCTGGCTGCCTCTTGTCCTTTCCTTGTTTATTTTTCAGATGTCTGTGAGGACCCCCAAGCCCTCCACTGCTCCCCCCAGCTGGGGTTGGCCCCAAACTCGGTCCCATCACTGACACCCACCAGCCCTGTCCCCCAGTGCCATCCCTGGGAGATGCCACCACAGCTGGGACCTGGCAGCACCTGGGGGGTGACAGGGTGGCACCAGCTGCTCCACAGGAGCCAGAATGGTGGTGAGGCCACAAGACCCTATTTTCTGAAGGATTTAGACACAAAATCCCCATTTCCTCAGAGATAAGGTCCATTTTGGCAGAGCAAGGATTGAGGGATCTTGGCATATCCAGAGGCTGCGCTTCTGCTCTGTTTTGTTGTTTCTGACCCTTTTTAACACCCTCTTAAACTCGCTTGGCCCCGAGCTGTGCGAGTGTCTGCTTGGTGTGAAGCTCCTCTCACACACGGGGTGGAGGCCAGCGAGGCAACCACCCCCTGTTGGCTCCTGTGGGTTGGAAATGGGCAGAATCACAGGAAAACAGCCCAGAACTGCGGCTCGCCCCCACTGTAGCGAGGCACTGCTCCCAGCTCCAGCCCAGCCTTGAGCATCTGTGGGTGCCTCAATCCCTTCTCTGTCTCCTCCCGTGGATCAGCGCAGAGTTCATCCCACCCCCGACCCCAAATTGTGTTCCCCACCGGTTCAGCCGCGCCTCCGGAATCTCTGCTTCGGAAACCTGAAGCAATTCAAACATGAACCCGAGCCAAATTCCTCCAGGCACGTTTTTATCATCCTTTTTTTTTTTTTTTTTTTTTTTTTTTTTTTTTTTTTAAAGCATTGCCCTTTTCAAAACAAGGGGNGATTTGCTCAGGGCTCTGCCCAGCCCTTTCCTCTGCGCTGCCAGACAGAAATAGTTAACCAGGTTGGCTAAGACATGAATGTCCTCGTTTCCTTTCCCCTTTCCAGGGCAGAGGGCTGCCCCTGCCTCCCCCTGGCCATGCGTGTGCCCGGATTCCCGGGAGCATCCTCTCCGCAGGGATGCGGGAGCCGGCGCTCTCTCCCCGGCTCGGTGACCCTGTGGCCTGTGCCAGCACTGCCAGGGCCCCCGGGGCTTTTCTGCAGCACCAGAGCCGCCCTTTGCTCTCCCTCCTCTCCCCATGGGTGCCACGGGAGCACCTCGTGGCTCCGGGGGAGATGGGAGCCAGCGCCGGCTCTGGAGAGTTTCAAGTCAAAACAGATCAAGCTAATAATAAAAAAGGGACGCGATGCTGGAGAAGAGGAGGGGAGGAGAGAGAGAAAAGAGGATGCCACGGGCATTGCAAAGCAATCCCTTCTGAAGACCATCTCTTTTGATAGCCTGGCTTCTCCTGGGGGCTGGGGTTGGATCCCCCCAGGACAGGGGAGACCGCCGGGGTCCTGTGCTGCCCTCAGTCCCCAGACCCCGCCGGCTGTGTAAGGGACACCCCGGGCTGGTCTGGGTAGGTGTTTAGGGTCATCCCAGATGCCAGAACCCATCAGTTCTGCCGGGGCTGTGGGGAGGGCTGACAGCTCCAGGGATGCTCCAGCTGCCGGAGCCGCCAACCGGCGCTCGGGAGGAGCCGCTCCTGCCCGGGCATCCAGAGGAAATCTGCCTTTCACGGGGCTTTCTTGCATGCTTGGCTTGGTTTGGTGGGAGGTGGTCGCTCTCGGGCTGCAGAATCCCCGGACAAAGCCTTTTCCGTGCTGCGGGGCCGGAGGGAGCCGGGTGAGATCAGCCGCGGCTTCAGCGCCTGCCCGAGCGGAGCCGGGGGCTTGCGGAGGATGGGGGCGGCGTGCGAGGGGCAGCGCTGCTGTGGGGGAGCAGGAGACATCCCTGCCCGGCATCCCGGGCTGCGTGGAGAGGTGAGGAGAGCGAAGCCCTGCCGGGCATCCCCGGCGCGGTGAGATGGATGTGTGCCGCCGGGATTTTGGGAGAGGGGAAGGATTCTGTGCGCTCTGCTTTGGCCCCAGCCTGGGAGATGAGACCTGGGGTTGGTCTTTCTGTGGGTGGGACCCACGGCAAAATGACCAGAGCTGGGGCTGGGGGCTGCTCCAGACCTCCCCCTGCTCGGCTCTCGGGGTTGCTACAGGGTTTGGCCAAGGCTGTTTCTGCCTGGAGATCAGGCAGAACTCTGGTGGCAAATGCAGGGTTTGCTCTCCTGTGTCCATCCTCGAGGTCAGCGTGAGCTGGGGGCGCTTCTGGAGCTGGTGTGTGGGATAACCTTACTCCTGGTTGTTACAGCAGAGCGATGTAACCAGGTCAGAGGAGATGTTTTCTGCAAGAAATTCTGTGTCTAAGGGCAAGCACATGCGAGGTTTCATGTGCTGGCCAGGACACGTGTGGGCGTGGAGCTCCTTTATTTGTTCCTCCATGAGCAGAGCTCTCCCGGAGATCCCGGGCTGGGAGGATGAGGAGGAGGAAGCTCCGCTCTGGGCAGCTGCTGCCTCGCAAGCTTCAGCATCTCGTGGCTGCAGAGCCTCCTGGCAGCCCCCAGCAGCTTTTTAGCCATTCCAGAGTGTTTGAATAGCTCCAGCAAGGGCGAGCTCTGATTTATAGGGGGTGTTTTTATGGTGTTTGTGTTGGCAGGCTGCAGTTTGTGTACGGTTTGAAATATTCGCTGAAACCTTTTATCGCCGGGGCTGAAAAACAACAGAGCAATGATGAAAGCCCTGTGCTAATTAGAGAGGGGTTGATTTAGGGCTGGCTCCTGCTTGGCTCCAAGGGGCTGCTGCAGCCTGCAGACCCCATGGGGAAGGAGAGATGATTTCATCCATCAGCAGGGTGGGATCCATCCAGGTTTAGCTGTAATGCCAGTGAAGGTCACATCTGGCACAGATGGGGACAGATCGTGGTGCCTCGGGCTCCTGGCCATGCTCAGAGCCCGGCAGAACAAGATGGTCAGCACATGCAAGAAGCTTCAGCTTGGGAAAACAAGCAGTTGCTTAAATGTGGGTTTTTTATAACCCAAACCACACTCAGATGTGGGGCAGTACCTTGTGCTGGTGTTGGCAGCACAGCTCACTTTCAACCCATCACTCCTCTCCCTGTGTATTTGTGGGATCTCAGTGTCCCAACTCAGGTTTTAGTTAAATCAGTGACTTGGTGAGACCCCATCATCCTCTGTGGGATTTGGAGAGATTGAACCTCATGAACCCCCCACAGAAAACACCCTCCTGCTCTTTATTTTCCACTGGGTTATCCCTCTCCCATTAGTCCTGCAGAGTTAGTCTGAGAGGATGAAACTTTTCCATGTGCCAGCAATGGGTCATCTTGGAGCTTAGGGAAGGAATTTATCCATCTGCCCTTTGCCCCTCTTTTACAGTCAGCTCCTGATCCCTCCAGCTGTGTCCACCTTCTCTTCTCCAGCATCCCAGGTGCTAAGAAGAAGTGGATGATCTGTGGGATGTGAGCAGCACCTTGGTGTGGGATGGGAATTCTTAAGGGCAGTTTAAAATGTAAAATAGCAGGGAAGAGCTGCAGGGGGATAACACATCTTGGACAGGGTGTGCTTCAGGTCTCCTGGCTCCTGAGAGCTGGTGGTGAAGTTTAGAGGAGTGGAGAGAAGAGCTCATAAAAGCATGTAAAGTTTTTGCTTGGAAGGGACCTTGTTGTTCCAACACTTCCACTATCCCAGGTTGCTCCAAGCCCCATCCAGCCTGGCCTGGGACATTTCCAGGGATGGGGCAGCCACAGCTTCTCCTGCTCCAGGGCCTCCCAGGGAAGATACCCAGCTCCAAAGAGGGTTGATCACCATGTTTAGGCAACTAAATCCCACCCAAGTGCCTTAAAACCAATCTTGGAAAATGCCACGAAGATTTTATCCTCTTGAGGAGACCAGTCCTGCCTCCACATCACCCCACAGTTGCTCCATATCCCTGCAACCCTTTTCCTAGAAACATCTACTGGGACTCCCCTTCCAGGCAAAAGGGCATTTTATTCCAGGCCAGTGGCTTGGGAAAGATCCTGGCTTGCATTAAGCACCTCAGTAGGTGTGTCCTGTTGGATGTATCCTGATAGGAAGGGAGGGAGAGAAAGCCACAGGACTACAGGCACATCTCTGTGCCTCTAGTCTGGGTAGAAAATTCAGGGAATTTGGTTCAAAGTGTGGAGCAGGGAAAACTTTCTTATTTTAAAAGATTTCTGGTGTATCTCAGCCTGCACTGAACCACCCAGATTCTAAAGGAGGAAGAAAAAAAGGACACAAAACCAACAAACCCCCCACTTCTGCTACTGGCAGTAACATTTTGGCTGACACGTGTGAGCCTCCGTTAACCCTGCGAACGTGCTGGTCAGGGACCAAACTTACTTACAGTAGGAGAGTCCATCCTGCTGTTATTCCTTGTAATGGGAAGCTTCCAGAAAAGCAGCCAAAACAAATATTTGGAGGAAAGGCAGGGGCTGCCTGGAGAGAGCTGCCAAGGGCAGGAATGCTCCTGCCACCAGGCAGGAGGTGACATCATCCGGATTCCTTTGCCGAGGAATGCAGGATTTGGTCTTCCCTGCCAGTAATTGCTTTTCAAAAACAGACCTGCCCAGGGAAGCAGATTTCACCCAGCCCCTTCCATGGCACGGCAGAGAGGCTGAGCCTTCCCAAATCCCCTTCTCTTCCCTGGCTTAGCAGGGATGCTGCATGGACAGGCAGGGTAAAATTGGTCGTTGCCCAAATCGCAGGTGAAAACACCCAAAATTCCAAAAGTGGGAGCAAGACAGAAATCCAGGCAGGGTGGAGGAGCCATGACTTCTTGGGGCTGACCAGGATGGGGCAGATGATGGGCTGAGTGTGTGTGTGGACTTCTGTGCTGGGCAGACTTTGCTGGGAGCTGCAGGAGGAGCCCCACGTACCTCCATAGTGACCCCATTTCTTGGTCCTATGAAGTCCAGTGACCACATATTTTTGAATACAGGACTTCAGTGATGACTGCAGAGTTGGACTTGATGGTCCTTGTAGATCTCTTCCAGTCTGAGATGTTCTCTCTTCTCTGTCTGGAATAGATGCTGATGTGCAGAGCATTCTGACCAACCAGCCAACACCCTGCTTGGTTTAGGGCACCTAGGTCTTTGATCCCCTGTGCTGGCACTGCTGGGGCACTCACATTCTGTGTCCTGGTTGGATCCCTCATGACAAGAAAGACCTTGAGGGGCTGGAGCCAGGAAAGGAGCTGGGAAAGGGTCTGGAGCACCAGGAGAGGCTGAGGGAGCTGGGGAGGCTCATCCTGGAGAAAAGGAGGCTCAGGGGGGATCTTCTGGGTCTGCACAACTCCTGACAGGAGGGGCAGCCAGGGGGGAAAAAGGGCTCTGCTCCCAGGGAACAGGGACAGGAGGAGAGGGAACAGCCTCAGGCTGGGCCAGGGGAGGTTTAGATTGGATATTAGGGAAAATTTCTTCACTGAAAATGTGGTCAGGCACTGGAACAGGCTGCCCAGGGCAGTGGTGGAGTCACCGTCCCTGGAAGTGTTCAAAAACACATTGATGTGGCACCTGGGTACAGGGTTTGTGGTGAACATGGCAGTGCTGGGTTGGACTGGATGATCTCAGAGCACTCTTCCAACCTTAATGACCCCGTGATTCTCTGCTTAGTCTGGTAGGGCTGATTCAACAAGGCCACAATTCCCCCTCCGTGGCTTCTCCATGGGGTTGAGCATCCCCACATCCCATCCCAGGTCCCCTGAGCCTGCAGCCCTCCGCCCCTGACCCTGCCCTGGCTCCAGCCTCAGCAAACACCCCTGGAAATCGATGTCATCAGCACTTCCAGGGGCAGCAGAGGGGTCAGTTCCTGTGGGATGGAGGCTGCTGCCCTCATTTCAATAGGTGGAACTAGGTGTAGTTCAGCTGCCCCTGTTTTGGGGTGATTTAGTGCCTGGAAAGACCCGAGATATTTTGCTCTCAGTGCCTGACAGAGGATGGCTGGCAGGAAACAAGAGCGCTGCGCTCCAAGGCAGGGCAGGTTTTGCTGGTTCTCTAATTTTCCACCAGGTTTTGGAAGTTCTTGGCTGATAAATTGAGAGCAGAAAAGAAGAGCTTTGGCCAAAGGAGAAATCCCATTTCTCAGTGGGATTTCTGAAGGGGGTGGAGTGAGGAGCTCTGAGTGGGCTGCCCAGAGTCTGGATCTCCTGAGGGTGTTGAGAGGTGGTGTCAGGTGTGCCAGGAGAAGGCCTGCTCAGTTTTGGGGCCAGCAGAACAGGTAAAAGCAGTGGGGATGGACACACAGCAGAGCCTGGGTCCTGGCAGGGTGTTTGTGACATTTTGTCACAGCAGAAGAGGCACATCCATGCAGGAATCAATGATGCAGCTGGTTGGGGTCAGGTCCCACATGGGACAGGGTGGCAGTGCCAGAGGAGAAACCCCCTGTGGGACATCCTGGGCTTGGTTTGGATGTTGTCCCCCACCAGGCAAGTCCCTTCCCTCATCATATCTCGGCCACCTCCCATCCCAGGGCTGGTGCTGACAATCAGGGCTCAGGGTTTGCAGGACTCTCACTGCTCAAGAGAAGGCAAAACCAGTATTTCCCTTGTGCTGTTGCCTTTGGGAGAGGTGGAAATCACAGAATCCTAGAATGGCTTGGGTTGGAAGGGACCTTAAAGATCATCCAGTTCCCAAATGGAGAATTCAGGCACCAATGCCACTACCTCACACATGCTGGGAAAGCACTCCACCATTGGATGTGATTCCCTGGGTGACCTAGGGGTGAAACAGGGAATAATAGGATATGATTTAGGGATCTCCTGCTCATTTCTGCCTGGGGTCACCCTAGAGGCAGCACAGAATTGGATGAGCAGCACCAACATGAGCTCCAGGGATTCAGGTGGGGGCTCCAAGGCTTTGAGGTCAGTAGGGGCCAAAAAAGCAGGAAAAAAGATGACAATGGATGCAGATCTTTTAAATTCAAGGAGGTTCAGAGGCTCCATATCACAGCTCAATGAGTCAGGTACCACCAGTCAGGTGTGGGACTGCTCCTCTGGCTCCAGCCCCCAGCAAAACACAATTTGGGGGTTTGCTTCATGTCCCTTAAATTGTTGCTTCTTCAAATTTCTCAGCAACACAGATGGTGGTGTGGTTTCTTAATTATTTCTGTCTGGAGGCTGAAGGGAGGATGGCTTGGAGAGGAAGGGAGGGAAAGAACCAGAGATGGAAAGAGTGAATTTTCAAGAAGAGCCTCCCACCACTTCTTCTTTCCTCAGCTCCTGGTAATGGTCAGGGTCACTGATTGCAGCTTTTCACTCCAGGAAATCCTCAAGGGGTTTCCTGGAATACTGAGATGGGGTGGGCTGGGTGCCCAGCCAGTGGCCACCCCAGCAAAGAGGATGGAGCTCAGCTGAGCAGCACCAAACTTAGACATGTCCCAAAATCTGCCTGGAGGTCAGAGAGCCTGGCTTGGCATTTCTAAGGGTGATTTATCACAAAGTAAAGGAGAACCAGGGCTGGTTTTCCTTATATACCCTCTTTCCACAGCATTCTCTGTGCTGTTTGCCTGTTTAAACTTTGCAGAGGAGGCTGAACCAGCCCTGGGCTGGCAGAAAGCATGGAAGAAATGTGAGCAGCAGACTGGGAGCCTGGGAAGGGGCTCTCTGCACATCATGGGGGGATTTTTGTATTATTGTGAATTAAACCATGACTGCAACATCCTCTGTGTCCCATCCCCAGCCCCACAGCAGAGCTTCAGACATCCCTGCTTGGGAAAGAGCCAAATCCACCAGCCCTCGTGGTGCCAGGGAGACCTGCCCTGGCAGCAGGAGCCCCTCACATCCCAGGGGTGGTGGAGGGTTTGGTGTGAGCAGGGGGATGCTCACCTGAGCTGCTCATTTATCTAGCAAAACCTGCATCCATGGGCCTGATATTCCCCTGGGAAGATCTCTGCCTTCAGGACCAGCCTGAAAACAAAGAGAAGCCTCATCTCACTGCCCCCTTTTCTCAGGGCGTGGACCAGCCCCGAGCACTGGAGCGGTGTTGGCTCAGCCCCACAGCCATGAGCTGCAGAGGTTCCCCTGTGTAACAGGCATGGAAGGGCTGTCCATCCCCTCCTCCCACCTCTTCCTTCCTTCCCTTTCCTCCTGAACGTGCTCATTCATGAAAAGATGTGATTTGGATGGACGTGGGGAGGGGAACTGATGCTGGCGCGCTTTTTCCCGCGCGCTGGCCAAGGGAGGTTTGCAGGCTCAGAGGGATTTGGTCTTTGTTTTCACAGCTGGATTCCACGTTATCCTTTCTTCTCTCCAGCTTTTTATGGCTGCTCATTCCCTGGAGCAACCTGTGGGGAAGCAGAGTGTGTGAGCTCGTGTTGGAGCCGTGGCTGCCCGAGGTGGGGCTGTCCACCCTGGGACCCACGGCCTCCCCAGGGGTGCCCAGGACAGGGCGAGGAGCAAAGGCCATCAACTAAAACACAACAAGTTCCACCTCAACATGAGGAAGAACTTTCTGTGGAGGGTGGCAGAGCACTGTAACAGCTGCCCAGGGAGTCATGGAATCTCCCTCTCTGGGGACATTCCAAACCCACCTGGATCAGTTCCTGTGTCCCCTGCTCCAGGTGACCCTGCCTTGGCAGGGGGTTGGACTGGGTGATCTCCAGAGGTCCCTTCCAACCCCAGCTGTCCTGTGGTTCTGTGATTCCATGACCTGCACAGCCCCTTAAGGACTGAGACTGTAAAGGGTTATCTTCTCCTGCAGTGGGGCCATGCAATGGATCCTGTCTGGGCAGGGGACAATGCTACAGGGAGGAAGGGGCCACCCCACAATTTTCTGTGAGGACACCTGGCTGCATCCCAGATCTCCTGGTTCCTTTTATCCTGGCAGTGTGGGGTGAAGGCAACGTGGTAGCAGGGACCTGCTTGGTGCATCCTTTGGTTTGGGGGGTGCTCTAGGGTCTGGTGAAGGTGGTGGGGCTGGTGTAGGGTTTGGTGGTGTGGTGTAGGTTTGGTGGTGCTGGGTAGGTTTTTGTGGTGGTAGTGTAGGGTTTGGTGGTGCTGGGTACATTTTTGTGGTGCTGGTGCAGGTTTGGTGGTACTGGTATAGATTTGGTGGTGCTGGGTAGGTTTGTGTGGTGGTAGTGTAGGTTTTTGTGGTGCTGGTGTAGGGTTTGGTGGTACTAGTGTAGGTTTGGTGGTATTGGTGTAGGTTTGATGGTGCTGGGTGCGTTTTTGTGGTGCTGGTGTAGGTTTGGTGGTGCTGGTATAGGTTTGGTGGAGCTGGGGAGGGTTTCATGGTGCAGGGGG
>VZRZ01002867.1:266124-287193 GCA_013398175.1 Climacteris rufus
GGTGTAGGTTTGGTGGAGCTGGGTAGGTTTTCATGGTGCAGTTGCAGGTTTGGTGGTGCTGGTGCAGCGTTTGGTGCTGTGGTGCAGGGTTTGTACACCTGACAGACAGGCAGGTGTGGGCTCATGCCCAGGGTGCTGGGAGGGGTGGAGAAGGTGCTGCCAGGCCCCACTGGGTGCCCAGAGGACCTCCAGCACTGCAGAGCTCAGGGCCATCCCTTGCTTCCAGCAGCAGCGTGGCCCAGGGCCAGCTGGGACTGGCTCCATTCTCACCTGGATGCCAGCCTGGGACCACCTTCCCTATAGCACTGTCTGATTCCAGAGGGGATGGAAGGACACTGATCCAACGAGCCCTGGGGCTGGGCAGGCACGTGGTGTCCCCTCTTGGCACGGGGGACTCGGGGCTGTCCAGAGGTGAGGCAGGAGCTGCTGACCGGCGTCAGCGGGGGGGCCACCTATGTAAACACGTCCAGGGAGGTTCCTGTGCCTTTTCCACGCTGTGCTGGCCTTGGGATCAGCCCTTCCTCGGGCCAGGACCGCAGCCCTCGCCGATGCTCCCTGCCCGAGCTCCGGGAAGGTACCGTGCTGCCCGCCCGGCTCTGCTCCGGGCACTCCTCTCTCCTCCTCTTCTCTGCCTGTCAGTGTGGCTGTGTGATTAAACCTGTGCCTAATTACCTAGAGGGTTATTTAAATACTTGCTGGTGATACTGGTGTAGTGAAATCGCTCGGTGAGCAGAGTAGGAGCCTGCCCTGGTCATGCTGGGAACCCGGCCAGAAGGATAGGAAAGCACTTGTAGTAATAATGTTTCCTTTTTTCCCCTTATTTTCTGTTTTGTCTGTTATCTAAGAACAGCTGGCAAGAGCACATCCAGCCCCTTTGCTGCCTCGTTTTTCATGCTCGAGTCTCTCTCTTATCTTTTAGCTGTGTTTAGGTGTGATTAGTAATGGGGAAATGGGCCGTGAAGTCACATCTGAGTGTCTGGTACTTTTGCTTTGGCATTTTCCTTCTTGTCTTCATAGAATCCCAGAGAGGTTTGGGTTGAAATAGACCTTAAAGGTCATCTAATTCCAGCCCCCTGCCATGGGCAGGGACACCTTCCACTAGCACAGGTTGGTCCAAGCTCCATCCAGCCTGGAATGGGATGGGGAGGGCACAGCCTCTCTGGGAAACTTCTTGTTGTCTTCAAAATCCTCTTAAAGTTGGAGTTCTTTGCCATGAGGAGAGGTTTGGTGTCCAGGGCTGAGCCCAAGAGGACATTTTGGTGATTTGGGGTGGCAAGTATGCAGCAGATTTATTTGGGGAGGGTGCAGGGAAGGGTTTATATGGTGGAGAGAAGGGTTTGTTCCCAGCCCTTGTCCCTGTTTGCACAACACTTGGGTCATGGAGCAGCCTCACTGCTACAGCTCTGTCTGACCTGGCAAGTCAGGCTTCTCCAAGCCTCTGCCAAAAGATTGGGAAATAGATATCCCAGCAATGAGTGTTGGAATTTGCAGAAGGGTTTGGTATTTCAGACATTATGGTTCAGATAAAATTTTGTCTTATCTCACAAGTTCTGCTGCCTGAGCAGTCCTCAAGTGCCACATCCAGGGAACGCTTCCAGGAATGGTGACCCCACCACTGCCCTGGGCAGCCTGTTCCAGTGCTTTACAACCCTTTCTGAGAATAATTTTCCCCTAATATCCAGTCTAAACCTCCCCTGGTACAACTTGAGGCCATTTATTCTTGTCCTGTCACTTGTTATCTGGGAGAAGATAAAAACATTAAATGACTTTGGACCATTTTCTCATCTCTGTCCTGGCTGGGTGTGACCAGGTCATCCTGCCTGTTGCAGAGGCTGTCCCCATGTCTGACATGGATGAGGTGTGTGATGACAGAAATGACACCATCGTTTTTTCCACTGGAAAGGCTGCAAAAAAGAAAATTGAGTCAAACTCTCAGGGTCAGCAGCCTGACTGTGCCATTGCAAAGCATTTTCCACACAAAAAAACCCCAAACCTGTGAGTATGGCAGGTGTTTGCAAGAGGGGTTTGGTGAGGAAAGCTGGAAGAGGGGTTGAGCATCCCCTGCTTTCATGAAATTAAAGAATCCTGGAATGGTTTGGGTTGGAAGGCAGCTTAAAGCCCATCCAGTCCCAGCCCCTGCCATGGGCAGGGACACCTTCCACTATCCCAGGTTGCTCCAAGCTCCATCCAACCTGGCCTTGGGCACTTCCAGGGATCCAGGGACAGCCACAGCTTCTCTGGGCACCCTGTGCCAGGGCCTGCCCACCCTCCCAGCCAGGAATTCCTTCCCAATATCCCACCTAACCCTGCCCTCTGGCACTGGGAAGCCATTCCCTGTGTCCTGTCCCTCCATCCCTTGTCCCCAGTCCCTCTCCAGCTCTCCTGGAGCCCCTTTAGGCCCTGGCAGGGGCTCTGAGTTCTCCCTGGAGCCTTCTCTGCTCCAGGTGAACCCCCCAGCTCTCCCAGCTCCAGAGCAGAGGGGCTCCAGCCCTGGCAGCAGCTCCGTGGCTCCTCTGGATCTGCTCCAACAGGTCCAGTTCTTTCTTGTGCTTTGCTTGTGTGGATCCCCAGAGGACAGAACTGCTCCACCTCCACTTCGGGGGGTTGCTGTTTGTACCCTCAAGCTGTCCCAAGATGTTGCTGCTCCCATCCCCTTCCCTCTTCCTGCACTGACTTACTGGGAATATGGTTTTCATGCAGCTGAAAAATAGGGGAAAATGTTCCTTGCCTCCACTTGGCACCAGCCAGGGACCTCACCCAGCAGCTCTGGAGCTCAGAAGCTGTGGCTGAGCTTCCAACCTCTCCTGACCCCTTTTCCTGGGGCTCTTCCAAGCTCCCTCCTAACACTCCATCTCTGCCCATCCACAGGTGTGAGGGGAAAAACACAACAAACCCACACCTTTCTGGAGCAGCCAAAAATGTGTCTATCTGCCTTTTTTTTTTTCCAGCATCCCCTAACCTTTCCCATACACCCCTGACCCTTTTCCTCTGCCCACACCTGCATGAAGGCACTGCTGTGGGGTGAACTGTGCATGGAGGAATGTCCACATGGACAACAGCAGGAGGAGGAGATGAGCAGTGAACTTTTGCACGGGCGGTTTCGCCAGGGGATGGATTTCCTCTGATTTTAATTGAATTTTTTTTAATTTTTTTTCACTCTTTTGTACAAGTTCAGGAAGGTCTGCAGCAAGTCAAGCCTGGCTGGGCTTCAGAGGGCTGGCAACACCGACTGGAAAGTTTATTGCTTCCTGTTATGAGAGCTCAGGGAGCCAGGATGGGATTTCGGGAGAAACACGGGCAGCACGAACTCCAGGGATGACCCGACGGGTGGGGTTGGAGATGGCCTTTCATTCCCATTGCTCCTCCAGCTCCTTCAGGAAAGGGAAGCAAATAGAGGAGGGAATAATGGCTCAATCTGACCTCTGGCTGTCGAGGCAGATGTTTTCTTTGGAGCAGGAATAGAGGCTGGGGAAAAATGCTATAAAGGGCTTTGCTGAGCCATGTCCTGGGGCTCCACCTCAGTCCCTTCTTTTCACCTCTCAGTGCATCCCCCTGTGTTCTCTCAGCACCTTGAAAGCTTCAGCAGAAAGGTTCCCCTCGGAAAAAATAATGTGTTTTTTCTCAACACTGACATTTATCCCAAGAATGTGTCCATTACAGTGAAATTTTCAGCTGGGAAGGGCTGGAATAAATTGCTTCTGGTCTCCAGCCTGGGTTTCACCGTTTCCTCTGGGCTTTTGTACTTTGGAATTTAAATCTTATAGTTATTTAACCAAAGCAGATTATTCTTTTGGTGTTTTCAAAGTGAAGTGCTTTTACCTTTCCTCAGTCATCAGCCAGCAGTATCTGAAGGAAACTTCTCCCTCTGTTTCAGCAGAAATTTTATTTATTCTGCTAGCAGCTTTGGCTTTTTGCTCCAGGCACAAACCAATGCAAACTTCGCAGAAATTCCATTTTCTGACCTATCTTCTGTGCTAACTGAGGCATAACTGTGGTCCAAATGTCATGGCAGCTCAGAGCCACAGTTTACATTTTCAGAGTGCATGAAAGAAAACATCCTTCACTTCGTTTCCAAACAGCCTTACATTATTCAGCCAAAACCCCCACAGCCTTTGGAAAAATGTGTGAGACCAGATTTTATCTGTTTGGTCCTTGCCAAGAGCCAGAGACCAACCACATCATCCTGATCCAGATCAAACCTTTCCTGGGTTCACCCAACCAGCAGAGTTGGATGCAGGATAAAAATCAACCTGATGATGAATAAGCAGAGACCTTGTCTCTCTGTCCTACACGTTTGCACTGGGGTTGTCATCACCACTGCCCTGAGGAGAAAGGAGGATTCATTAAGGAAGGAGGTTGTCAGTCCCTGAAGCCCATCCTGAAGGGATAAAACCTCAGAGTGCCTCCCTTGTGACTCAGCCACTCACTGACAAAACTGGAACCCCCAGATCCCTTTTTCTCAATAACTGCCACCAAATTATTGATTAATAAGAATCATAACACAATTCAGGGGACTTCTGGACAATGCAAAAGGAGACAAAATATTTTTCAAGCCCAATATTCCTTTCTAGCACTGCCTTTGCCATGATTTCCATCACAAATCTCTTTCAAAGTGGACAGAGCCCACAGCCACCAAAGGTGAGGGTGTGTCCTGCACCCCGCACCTAAAAGTCAGAGAAAAAGGTTTTGTGAAGTCAGTCCAAGACGAAAAGAGAAGAACTAAAACTGTTGCTTCAGGTTTTGCACCACACTTGAGGTGTTCAAACATTTTGCTTCTCAGACATAAAATTCTGCAGTCTCAAAAGCCCAAACTAACAATTACCAATAAGGTAAAAAGTTTGCATTATTAATTAATTTCAATTTTGTGACGTTTGTTTCAACACAGTGATGTTACTTCGTGGGCCTTTTTAAAACCAGGGTTATTATTTGCACAAAAATTCATATCTTAGTTTCATTTAGCTTAAAAACTGAACAAATCCAAACTGGGAAAATTAGAGAAGAAACTGAACTGTCAGCACAATCCAGTGCAGAGCTTTGTAGGTTTGTGCTTGGGGTGGATAATTCTGCTCCCTCCTCATCCCTGACGTAGCAGGGAGATGTTACACCAGGTCTCATTATCATTGGTGACAGCACTTCTTTATTTCAATAGGACATTTAAATAAATATGTATAGATCACTGCTCTGAAACACAAACGGTGCCTGGGGGAGAGGTGACTTGGAGAGGTGACTCCCAGCAGCAGCCAGAATTATACAAAGCTCCATCACATCCTTTCCCCTCTGTCTCCTCTCTTTTATTTTTTATTTCTCATTGCCAAGCATTGAATTAAGGACGTGGGGTGCTGCACATTTATGGCTCTGCCTCCTGCCTTCTGCCTCCTTTCCTGGGTGCTGGTTTGGTGATGGGAACCCCTCAATCCCTGCCAGTGTGATGGCTGGAGCTGCTGGGAATGGGGCTGGAGCAGGAGCAGGTGTTGCTTGGCCTGCCTGAAGCACAAATTCCCCCAAAAAACTTCCCCCAGACACGAGTGCTGTGTGTGTAAATAACTCCCATGGTTAGAAAGCAAAGAGCCTGGAAAATCTGTGTGACCCACAGGACCAGGACCACGCTGAGCTGCCTTTTATCTCTGAGTCCTGCAGGGCCTGGGAGTTGTTCTCAGCTGGTTATTTTTAAATAACCAACAATATTCCTTCGCAGCTCCGCAGCTCCCACAGGAGCGGGTGGGAGATCCACCACACTTCTTTGGTGGGAATGAGATCCTCAGGCCTGCTGGATCTCACAGGGTGTGGCTTTCAGAAGGACCTGGGGTGATTTGTTCTTTGGGATGCTCCCAAAGAACCTGCAGTGGCCCCTTTGGAGGTGACCACGAGGTGAGCCACTGCTGTTTCCAGACTTGGAGGGCCACGAGGGGAAGGAGGTCACTGTCCCAGCGTGCTGGAGGCCAAACCCAGCCCCAGGAACACGCAGGGATAAGGCAGCCTCATCCTGCTGCATTTTCTCACCCTCTCAGAGAGGTCCTGTGGGAGATTTCCAGAGAGGCTGGGCTGGTTTTGGAGTTCTCCAGCCCTGGTGCTCTCCTCTGAAACATCCCTGTGTCCTTTGGGAGAGCAAGTTGTTGGTGTGCTGAGGTTGAAACATGCAGCCATTGTGAGAATTTACCTTATTTAGAGGCTTCTTCCCCCAAAATGCCTCCCAAAACCTGGTTTCCCTGGTTTGGCGTATTCCCATAAGGGTGTGTTCATCCCTACACCTCACTCAGCTGAGAGGGCTTTTCCAGCTGCCTATCTTGGGTGATTAATTCCAAACAAGGAATTAACTTATCACTGTGTAGTTTATAGTTAGTTTATAACTTAAAACTTTGAGGAATGTGACTGCAATGAAATGAAGTGCAGGAGATGCTGCTCCTTGCAAGAGCATCCACACAGCAGCTCCAGTGAGCAGGAATTGCCCTTCCACATCCATTCAGGCTCCTTGGGAAACCAGAGGTGTGACAGCAGGGTGAATATCCTGCTTTGTCAGGAGCAGGGATGAAAGTTCCTGATAAACCTCATGGTTTCCAAGGCCCCCCTTAATGACAGTGCACATCTTCCCGTTCTTTGTTCCCTCAGAGATCTGATTCCTTCCACAACTTGGCTGCTGCTGTTGCTTCCTTCTCCTCCTCTCTGGCTCTTGGGAGGACTTTCTGCCCTGACTCTCCATTCCCATCCCAGCAGGCCCCCAGAGCCCTGACGCTGATGGAATGGCAATGCCAAAGCTCCCCATGGATGGAGCACCTTGCATCACCATGGATGGTGATCCTTGCACCACCGGGATGGACGTTTTCTTCTTGACAACCACTTGCCTCAAGCTTCATGTGCATTTCCATCCTACCTATTCCTTCTTGAAGCTGCAAAGAAGCCAAAAAGCCTCTGTGTGTGCTCAGAACCCCTTCTCATCGTTCCCCTGCTCTCTGCTCCATCCAGCAGCGCGGAGAGAGGAGACCCATCTTTTTCAGGGACAGCTTTTCCTGGGGCTGCAGCAAAGCAGGAGCTTCAGGGCAGTCTCTCCCACTAGTGAGCCTTCCCTCCTTTTTCATTATTTTTTCCCTCCCCAAGAGCCAAGGAACTTTTGCCAGAAAGTGTTTTCCACATGTTCCCTATTAGTCATGCTCCCTGTCTCGCCAATCTGTTCCCAGTGCCACAAGCTGATGCTGCTCATTTACTCCCAACCGACTCCAGGGCTCGGCAGCAAAATTCCAGGCAGCGTTCCCAAAACCAGACCCGGCGGCTTGTTTGGATTTAAAACCAATGTCCCTGTGCTCTGTGCAGCACCTTCCCTGCTTGTCCCGAGGCTTGGCCAGGGCAGGAGGGTCGGGGAGGCGGCGGGAGCGGCCCCGGTGCTGCGGCAAAGGCGGAGTTTGCCAGCCCCTTAAATACTTCCCTGGAGCTCTGCTTCCCGACCGCTGCCCCGGGAGTTTATCCAGGGCAAGGCACGGGAATGTCGCTGGAGGAGGGAAAGCCACCCCGAGAAGCACCATGTCTCTGTAAGTAGATTTTTTTTCCCCGTCCTTTTCCCTGCAGTTTAGGCAACGGCGAGGCAGCTGTGCAGATTGAAAGGACACCCAGCTAGCACTGATTTTTTTTTTTCCCCCCTTCTTTAGCATATTTTAGACTCAGGTTTTTAAGTTTTCTCAGTTCCTACAATTGTGCCTGTGGTTGTGTAGAGGGGTCAGCAGGTTTTGGGAAGTCACTGTGGTGAGAATGTGGAGCCAAGAGCTCATTCCTGTGCTGGCTGCACACAGTGTTATCCACTTTAGGTGTTGCTGGTGGTTTGAGTGGTCCAGTTCCCTCTTTGAGCTGTTTTGAAGTGAAACTTGTACCCTGTGTGGGCTTCATACACTGTGTGTCAGCTCATCTGGAGGTGACGTGGTGATGGATGACTGAATGAATGGATTTCAAAGCCACAGGGGTGGTGGGTCCTTTCTTCAGGAGATAACTGAGCTACATGAGCCACCTCATCTAATCCACCTACCTGCTGCAGATCCACACGGATTTTTTTATTTATAGACTGCATAACTTTCATACTGCACCGAGGAATTGGGTCTGAAGCGCATGGAAAGATGCAAAAATCCATTTTCTGTGCTTTGATGGTTGGGATTGTGAGGAGAGGAGACAGAGTCTTTATTCCTAGTACCAATCTGTTCCTCAGCACTGTGAACAAATCTTTCCTTGGAAGCTTGTTTTACTTAAAACTGATGCCAAAATATCACATTGCCCTAACCCCCACCCAAGTAATTAAAAGCATTGAAACCTCAGTATAGTCTTTGTAGCCAGTGAGTCTTAAGACCCACTGGAAGTTTCCAAACTGATTTCTAGGAGGGGTTTTAACCTCATTTCCTTTGGCTCCTGCGCTCAAATAGGATGGCAGGAGAGCAGGTGGACACACAGGGGTGCAACATCAAGGGGTGACCCCACACAGCAGGAGCACAGGAACAGCTCGTGGCTGTTTCCTGCAGATGTTCCTGCAGAGCCAGATGTGCACAGAGGTGCAGTGGCAGGACCCACAGCTCAGGGGGGTGGCTGGTAGCCAGGGATGGTCTGCTCAAAGCAACAACCCATCATGTCTGTTATTTTGCAATTTCCTTTTCCTTGACTTGGGAGGTTTGGGAGTGTTTTATTAGGTGCTCCTTCCTAAAATGTGTGTTTGCTCACAACCCTGAAAAAAATCAGTTCAAAACTTGAATATTTACTTCAAAAGTCATTGCCTTGATCAGACTCTCCCTGCCCCAGGAAATGGCTCCTGGGAGGTGAGTTGGAGCTTTGGGAATTGTTTCATTCAGTGTAACATTTGCAAACTGGTAAATTATCCTCGGGGTAGACCTCAGAAACCCTTTAGATGAGCAATGAATTTTGAATAAGCTGCTGTACAGGACACTTGAAATGTATTTTTAAGGACAAATTGAACCTTGCAGCTAATTGGGGGTGCAGCTGGGAGCTGCTGGGGGGCTGAACACCTGCATGGGGCCAGCCAAGGTGGGGCTGCATCCAACCCCAGCCCTGCCTCATCCAGACCCGGACGCTCCACAGCCAGATGCTCCATGTCCCACACCCTGCAGGGTCTTCCCTTCCCAGCCCCCTGTCAGCTGGAGCTTGGCTGGGTGCCTGGATGAATCCTGCAAATCATTTAACGCCCCAGTTTGCCCATATCTGAATGTGAACACAACAGAGGAAGGGTTAAAGACCCTTCAGGGTGTACCCACTGTAAGGAAGCAAAAATGGCTTCAGAGGGGGAACTTTCCCATCTCACCCCTGAATAAACCCAATTTCCTCCATAAATACAGGATCACTTTCCATGCTCTGCAGTGGCTGAATTGTCCCACCTGCTCACTTGTACTGACCAAGGCATCACTTTTGGGGCAGGTGATGGGGATTCTGGTCCCAGCAGCTTTGGGGGCTGTTGCTCTTCACCTGCTAAGTCGAGGGCAGAGAGAACTTCCCCACCTCTTCTTCTGACTTCTTACCCAGCTGTTTCTCCACTGCCTGCCTCAGTTTCTCCAGCACAAGCACAGCACTATCTGCAGAGCGCTCCCACAGCTCAGCCTGGCGTGTGAAGACTTGGGGGTTTGGGTTCACAGGGGATTTGTTTGATCTGGAAATAGCAGGGTTAGAAAATTCCATCTGCCTGCTCTCGAGAGCCCTGGACGGGGGCAGCGCTGAGCAAACCCGTGCTGAGCAAACCAGCTCTGCTTGGCTCCTGTCCTGGGAAGCAGCAGGAGCAAGATCACATTCCAGAGAGGCTGGATGGGGAGAACAGAGCAGGGCACGTTCCCCTTTTTGCTCCCCTTGGGGCCGTGCTCCTGGCTGGTCCCACCTCCAAGCCTGGCTTGGCTATGGAAACCCTACGGCACAATTTTGTGTCTCCAGTGCTGCCAAGCCAAGTTAGGGCCAGGCTCCTGTCCCATGGCATCATCAAGGTTGGACAGGGCTTGGAACAACCTGGTCTAGTGGAAGGTGTCCCTGCCCACAGAATGAGATGATGTTTAAGGTCCCTTCCAACCCCAAAAATTATAGGATTCTGTGATTCTATGATCATTTTTTCTCCTGGATCTTCACCCCCACTCAGCCATGCTTACCCAGGATGGAGAGTTAATGTCCATACTCTTTACACAGCTCCCTTCTCTTCTCTTTCCTCCTCTTCCAGTGCTCTTTGGGTGCAGGTGCTTTCCCTGTCACTCTCATCTCTGGATATCTGTCAGGGCTGTGCCAGTCCAGCAGTAAAATTGCCTCCTGCCTTTAGTGCTGCCTGACGTCACCCAAGGAACTCAGGCTGAGACCCCACTGCAAGTTAAGCTAAACAAAATGGTTATTACAAGCTCTTCCTCCCCAGCTGTCCAGGTCTCCTAATAAATGCATGGCTTTCTCTTGAAAGCTTCTCAAGATTTATTTTTGAAACAGTCTGTATTTGATTAAAGTTTTGTTTTGTTTTGCTTTGTTTCAAGAGGAACTTAAAAGGGCCATCAGCCTGTAAACATAAATATTCCCATTCTTTTGCTGATTCTTTGCATTTTTCTGGGTTTGCTAATGAAAGCTGTTCCAGCAGGACAAGTCTCTGTGATGTGGGAGCATCCTTCCACTGCTCCATGGCTGCAAGCAAGAGTTTATCCCATAGAATCTCTCAGGTTCAAAAAGAACCCTGAGATCATCAAGTCCAACCATTAACCCAGCACTGCTGTGTTCACCACAAACCCTGACCCCAGGTGCCACATCTACACCTTTATAATCCTTCCAGGGATGGTGACCCCACCACTGCCCTGGGCAGCCTGTTCCAGTGCCTGACAACACTTTCCATGAAAGGTTTTCCCTACTATCCAATCTAAACCTCCCTTGGTGCAACTTGAGGCCATTCCCTCTCATCCTGTCCCTTGTTCCCTGGGAGCAGAGCCCTTTTTCCCCCCTGGCTGCTCCTCCTGTCAGGAGTTGTGCAGAGCCAGAAGGGCCCTCTGAGCCTCCTTTGCTCCAGGCTTAGCCCCCCCAGCTCCCTCAGCCTCTCCTGGTGCTCCAGCCCCTTCCCCAGCTCCTTCTTGGACATGCTCCAGCTCCTCAGTGTCTTTCTTGTTGTGAGGAGCTCAAACCTGACCCCCGGATTCGAGGTGTGGCCTCACCAGTGCCCAGCACAAGGGATGGTCCTTCTGCTGACACAGATGTGACCTCACAGCTCTGGTGTTTTATTTCCCCCTCTCCCTGCAGGTTATAACTGAGTAGCCCTTATGACCAACATGAGCTGGAGCTTCCTCACCCGCCTGCTAGAAGAGATTCACAATCACTCCACCTTCGTGGGGAAGGTCTGGCTCACCGTGCTCATCGTCTTCCGCATCGTCCTGACGGCAGTGGGGGGCGAGTCCATCTACTCCGATGAGCAGAGCAAGTTCACCTGCAACACGAAGCAGCCCGGCTGCGACAACGTCTGCTACGACGCCTTCGCGCCGCTGTCGCACGTCAGGTTCTGGGTCTTCCAGATCATCATGATCTCCACGCCCTCAGTCATGTACCTGGGCTACGCCATCCACAGGATCGCCCGCTCGGCCGAGGAGGAGAAGAAGTTCAAGGGGTTCAAGAAGAAGAAGCAGTTTGCCCTGAACTGGCAGGCCGTGCGCAACATGGAGGACGCCATGGAGGCCGACGAGGAGGAGCCCATGATCTCCGACGACGCGGCCGAGCACGAGAAGGCCAAGGCCAAGCCCAAATGCAAGGAGCAGCAGAAGCATGATGGGAGGAGGCGCATCCAGCAGGAAGGACTGATGAAAATCTACGTCTTCCAGCTCCTCACCAGGGCCTCCTTCGAGGTCTGCTTTTTGATAGGGCAGTATTTGCTCTACGGCTTCGAGGTGGAAGCGTACTACGTCTGCAACAGGGTCCCTTGCCCCCACACCGTGGACTGCTTCGTGTCCCGGCCCACGGAGAAGACCATCTTCCTGCTGGTGATGTACGTGGTGAGCTGCCTGTGCCTGCTGCTGAACATGTGCGAGATGTTCCACCTGGGCTTCGGCACCATCCGCGACGCCATCCGCAACCGGAAGATCAACAGCTTCCGGCAGCCGCCCTACAACTACGCCTACCCCAAGAACATCTCTTGCCCGCCCGAGTACAACCTGGTCGTGAAGGCCGAGAAGTCCACCAAGATCCCCAACAGCCTGATGGCCCACGAGCAGAACCTGGCCAACGTGGCGCAGGAGCAGCAGTGCACCAGCCCCGACGAGAACCTGCCGGCCGACCTGTCCACCCTGCACAAGCACCTGCGCGTGGCCCAGGAGCAGCTGGACATCGCCTTCCAGAGCTACAGCAGCACCCAGGCCAACACGCAGCCCTCTCGGACCAGCAGCCCCGCCTCGGGCGGCACCGTGGTGGAGCAGAACAGGGCCAACACCGCCCAGGAGAAACAAGGTGCTAAACCCAAGGCCTCCTTGGAGAAGGGCAGCTCCAGCAGCAAGGATGGGAAGACGTCTGTGTGGATATAACTCTGCAGGAAAGGCGAGAGGGCAGCGTGAGCGGGGGTTTTGTTTGCGTTTGTTTCTGGTTTTCGGTGTTATCTCGCGCTCGTTTCGCAGGGCATGATTTTGTGTGGAAGTCAAGAGAGTGAAGGAGTTTCGGACCAATTTAGTGCTGTCTTCCAGTGCGTTAACAAAAGACATTTCTTCCCTGTTTCCAACGTGTTCTTCAGCTGGGAACCTCCAGAGAGTAACAGGAACCTCCAGTGAGTAACAGCAAACCCCCCACACCTCCCAGCCCTTGGGCATCACTGGAGCCCCCAGCAGAGCCCGGACCATGCGCTGTGGTGGGAAGCAGAGCTCTGGTGGCTCAGGAGGGAAGTCAGGCTGACAGGGAGCAGCCACCCTCCTGCATGGCAAGGCTCGAGTGCTGCAGGCCAGGCAGTGTTTAATTACTAAATACCCTTAATCAAATTAATTTCTGATCCTTTGATAAGAGAACCACTGACATATTGCACGGACCTTCCTGGCAGGCTCACAGCTGATGTCCTGCCTGGGCTGGCAGATGCCAACAAAGGCGCTGTTGGATGCTGTGAGCCAGGAGCTGGCACCCACATGAGGTCTGGGGCAGGAACACAGCGACTCCGTCACACAGGGAGACCTCAAACCAGCCCAGCACTGAAGGTTTCATCTTCCCTTCCTCTGCATCAAAGCAAAAAGCAAATCTGCTCCCACCCTCCGGAGCAGGAGCGAGCAGGGACATTGCATCCTCCCGGTGCCTGTGTAGCACTTGCTACAGATGTGATGGGAATTGTTGCAGTTACAGAGTTTTCAACAAACTGCTGCTTCACATCATCAGAAAGTGCCTTTATGCAACCAGGAAAACAAAAGGGGTAAAGGGGTTAGGCTCCTTTACTTGCTGAATTTTAGCAGAGATCGGACGATCGGCGTCAGCACATTTGTTTTTCTGATTAATCAAGGAAAAGCACTGTTGGCAAATTTGTTTTTCTGATTAATCAAACCCTTATAAATAGTGGCAGGTGGCAGATCTATGCATAGTGTGTCTCTGGTGTGTGTGTGTGTCCATGTACGTGTAGATACAGACACGTATGAACATGTGCGTGTGAACATAGACATAGAGAGATAGATGTAAATGTAATATCAACCCTCTGGTCGTCTTACAGCCTCCCACCTCCCCTGGGGAAACTCTAGGACGATGGCTGATCTCATCCTTGAGCTTTCAGCCTCCAGCTTCACCCAGGGAAATGGGAGGTTTCCCACACTTGCCTGGGGGGCTTTGCAGGAGATCTGGCTTCAGTGGGGACAGGACCAGGACAGTAGCAGGGAGTTTTTCCCTGGTTTATGAGGAGTTTTTTTCAGCTGGGCTTGACTTCAGGGTGGTTTTCATACACTTACAGTACTTTGGGTGCACGTTAAAATCAATGCTGAGCTCCAAGGTCCCTCCTGTGCTTTGTCAGGGTGATTTCATCAACACCACAGGGAACCCAAGTGGGCAGAGACTTCAAACAATACAAAAGAAGTCAATTCTCCCTGAACACAGCACTATCCCTGTGCTGAGCTGTTCCCTGGGGCTGTGCCAGCTACCCAAAGTCACAGGCAGGTCCCTGTGCCAGTATTTCTTACCCAGTGGATTTACATGACTTCTTGCTGGGCATGTTTCTCATGATCTGCTTGAGATCAGCCCTAAAAGCCTTGAGGATCCCCAGGTTCCAAGTGTCCAGCCCTTTGGCCATTCTTAGGAACAGACACAGAATTTGGATATGCCCTCCAGCTCCTGGGAACCTCAGCTGAGCTGTGCCTGTCTTTGGGGAACAGTCCTGGAAGCGAAAAAGTGGAATTAAAAAGAAAGCAAAGAAACATTTAATCCAGCAGTAAATACTCAGTGTGTCTGTGTAAGTCTGGGGAACACTTCCAGGCTTGTTCCTGGTCCTGCTGAAGGCATTGGTAAAATGCCTGGAATGCTGTTTGCTCTTGGAGCTAGAGATCTTCCCCTCACAAATGGAGAACTGGATCCAGGAGCAGATCAGCACAGCAGCAGTCAGCAGGAACATACATCCATCCCTTTCTGCTGGGAATTTTGCAGGAAAGGCTCAGAAAGCTCACACCACAGTGGTGGGGAGACAAACATATCCAACTGTTCTGTTTGTCCTTGTCCCGTGTGTGGGAATGTGTTCTCTGCTGGCTGGGGATGTGCTGGGCAGAGCAGGAGAGGCTGGATGCTCGCAGGGCTGCGGGCACCTGGCAAAAACGCCTGCAGGGCCACAGCCCAGGCTGCTGGGGAGGAGGGAGAGCTGTTCTTGGGTGGAAATTTGCTCCCTGTCCTGGGCACGAGCTTGTCCTCTACATCAGTGGGACTTCTCTTTTATTCCCAGCCCTGTGTCCCATGGGAAACCGTGTGTGTTTGAAGCTGTGATCCCAAGGGAAGGATGGAAACTCTGAGGATAGCCATGGTTGGATGCTGCCTGGGTTCTTCTCATTCCTTTTCCATGAGCAACAATATCACGGCCCTGGATAAACTTCTCCTTCCCACACAATGCTGGAGTCAGGATTTTGGATTTCTCCTACCCCTAGCAGCAACACCTCCCTCAGCACCAGATATGGCCTGAGCACTTCCTGGTGACTCAGACCTGCCCCTCAGCTCCTGCTGACCTGCAGATGCCCCCGTGAGTCACCAAACCAGGGATAGGAGAGTGACTCCCTTGCTCTTGCTTCAGGAAAAAAAATCTTGGCAAACACCTCACCATGGGGAAAGCATGGGACAAATTTTAAGCCCAAAACCCCCAAAGCTGGTCACAGAGACATGATCAACTCAATAAACCCACTTTCTACAGGTGGTCAGTGCCCCTGGGTGGAGATTCCAGGTTCAGAGCAGCAGGGTGGGAAAAGATCATGGATCTTCTTGCCAACTTGCCCCCATCAAGTGACTCCTTAGCAGATGACATGAGCCCCTCCTTGCTGCAACCCCATGGAGACATGGAGAACATCTCATGCCTTTAACATCTGCATATTTGGGGTGTTTGGAGACTGTTCTCATTGCCAAATCTGCTTTAAGCAAAACACCCCCAGTCTCATCAACTTTTCTCCAAGGGCTGCTTTTCTAGAGTGGTTTTCCCTGGTGTCTGTGATCCAACACCAGCCACTCCACTGGTGTGGCACTGCTGCTCCTTGTGCCACCTCCCTTCCCTGCTCCTCTTCACTCACCCTGGTCCTCCCCAGTCCCCATCTTCTGCAGGCCTGGGGATTGCTCCCCTCTCCAGATCTGTGGTTGTAGAGTGGGGACCTTCCTGCCCTCCTTCAACCCCCTTTTTATTGTCACACCACAGTCCCAGCCATCTGGGGGGGCTCTGGATGGCCCCTGGGTCCTGCAGAGGGTTTGCAGCCTCTTCCCAGCTGGTGTCACCCTCACATTTCACAGGCACACGCTGTTTTCCATGGAGAGAGTCAATAATTGCAATATTGATGAGTACCAGAGCCAGGGCAGACTCTTGGGGGATCAATAAACCCCCTCGTCGGGCAGGGACACGGGGTAACCGCTCCCACCCCGCTCATCCCTCAGGCTTGGAGTTCTTCCTTGCATAACATCCTATCCCAATGGGAGCTGATCTTCCTTTCCCATGTTTTCCAAGGGGTTTGACAGGGGCTGAAGCACAAGAGAATGTTCCCAGCAGGAATGCTCTGGTGTCACGGGCTGCCTGGGAGAGATGCAAAGTTGCCTGTGAGGCCCCAGCCAGCCTGGAGGACACTGCTGATCCTCTGAGCCTGGGGAGGAGGGATCCCAGTTCTCCCAGATCCCATCTGGGCCCAACACAGGAGCCAGCAAGGATCAGACAGCCATAGAAATAGAAAAGATTGTTATTATTATTGCTATATATACTGATTTGTTCACTTCCCCACTTCCTCCTCCACTCTGTGACCTCTAAACCCTTTAGGATCTTGCATGTGTCCCCTGAGTCACTGCCACAAAGGCAAATGCATCGATGACTGTGCAGGAATGGCTCCTTTCCGGGCAGGAGAAACGGTCCCTTCTTTTATCCTGTCAGTTTGGGAAGGAAAAGGATAAAGCAGCAAAATATTCATAACCACAAGCAAAACCCCCACCACAGCCGTTCCAAGCTCAACCAGCAGCTCCTGGAATTTCATTTAGAGGGCGGAGCGTCAGCCACGGAAGAAATGCCAATGGTATAATTAATGCTTTCCTTCGTTTTGTTTTCTCCAGGTAGCAGTTTTGTCCACACACAAGACAGGTTTAGCTTTGTGGCTGAACTAATCATAAATGTTGACTCTCTCGCTAAACTTGGTCAGATAAAGTGCCCACACTTATATTTCTGTTCTTGCCATTCAGGGTCAGGAATGTCCCACAAAAGCCAGATTACCTTCTTGCTTGCATTGCATTCCACTGGGAAATACTTGAACTTAACTCAAGGCCATAACCAGTCTGTGCTGTTACAAAGCGTCTGGGATTGTTATTTTTTTTTTTGGTTGTTAATTTTTTTTTTATGTACTAACTGTATTTGTACTAGAAATTTTTGGAGTATGAGGTTGAATCTGTAAGTATTTTTCAGTGTAAATGTTACATTTGGACTGTAGTTAGAGTATTAAACACTGGTCAAAAGAGAAAGAGACATCAGTCCAACTCAGCTGTGGCTGTTCCACATCCATTTACTAATAATATGGAATAAAACTTACATTTTGTTACAGTATGTAAAGCGTGTGGTGTTTGCTTGAGGAGGGCTCTGAGTGTTGAGAAGAAATCTTCTCCATCTATGAGTTGCCTGTTTTAGCCATGCAGGAGCTCTATTTTCCCAGATAAGGCTATAAATCATCACAAAATAGTTTTGCCTTAAGAAGCAGTTGACCTTCCAGTTGTTTGGGATGTGTTGTCTTCCTGATGAATCACTGCCTACAGATCCTTCAGGCACAGAGCTCCAACTGCTGAGGGAAGCCTGTGCCTTTCAAAAGCAAGAAAACTTTGGGGAATCTGGCAGAAACTGATGATTCAGGCTGAGCAAACGAAGGGAAAGCACTCGTGAGAGAGCCTGGCTTTCCAACCACCTCAGTCTTCGCTCCTCCCATCACATCACAGGCACTGTTCACTCACAGCCCCTGTACAAAAAGTCTTCAGGAAAAAAAATTCTGGACACAAACATGCATTTTTTTTTCTGTTTCTCTGGAAACTGAGCTGTGTTGTCAACTCCTGTGGAATAAGCAGGGTATGGTCCAACCAGGAGACAGGGAAGAGCCAAGGCCAGGCTGAAAGGGCCTTGGGGCAGCCTGGTCTCGTGGGAGGGTCCCTGCCCTGGGGGCTCCTACAGACTCAGCAGGAGGAGGAATGGGAAAAGGAACCCCCCTCCAGCAGTGTTTTGGGAACAGGCAGAGTAACTGCAGCCCCTCTCATTTCTTTGGAAAACCAAACTGGAAACACCAGTGGCTCTGCAGCTCTCTGGAATCACAGGATCCGTTGTTTTCATCAGCTGTTCCACACTGCAGATGGAATCCCAGTCAACAGCATCCCACTGGCTCCTGATCACTCCTCCCAGGAAAATGCTTATCAATGGCTTTACCTTCACCTCAGTCCCACCAGCAGGAACTACAGAGTCCTTCAGGTTGGAAAAGCTCTTTCTGATCATCGAGTCCAACCATTAACCCAGCACTGCCAGGCCCACCACTAAACCACGTCCCCAGGTGCCACATCCACGTGTTTTTTAAACATTTCCAGGGATGGTGATTCCACCACTTCCCTGGGCAGCTTGACCACTCTTTCAGTGAAGAAATTTTCCCAATATCCAATTTAAACCTCATTCAGTGCAACTTGAGGCCGTTTCCTCTGCCACTTGTTCCCGGGGAGAAAAGACTGACTCCCAACCTCTTTGCTCTTTGTTCTTTGCTCTATTCCTGCATCCTGCCTGTTGTCCTTGCAATTCCCCCTGTCATCACTGTCTCTGCATTGCCCAGGCCAGCCACAATTTGTGTTTTCCTCTCCAGGATAGTGGAATATGATCCCAGAAGTGCTGCTATGGTTTACCACAGCCCTGTGTCCCAGCTGCCTGTGGCTGACCTCCCAGGGCACAGCCTGGGGAATAATGAATGCACAGGGTTTGGGATGAACAATTGCAGCTCATGTGGGTTTGTGGATGAGGGTTTGTGTTCAACACCCCGAGAAAAAGCTGGAGAAAAGGAGTTTATTATGCCAGCAGGGCTGGCTGCAGGCGTTATCCCTGCTGAGGATGAGGGAGGGATGAATAAATGCCAAGGATGAGCCCTCACAAATGGGAGCCTCGGGCAGTGGGAGAGCAGAGAGCAGAAAGCTGATGGAGCAGGAGGCTGCAGGCAGCTTGTGCAACCTCCCAGGGGCTGGTGGGGGACAGAGAGGGAATCTCTGTCACCTCTTCTGAGCTGTGGGAAGGGATCCTGAGCTGCCCTGACACATCTCACTGGATGAGAGGTGTTCCACCAGGGAAGGAATTTGTGTCTTGTCACCCTGTGCCACCAACTCTCCTTCCAAAAACACTCCTAGAAATTACAGAGCTGGGGGATGATCCATTCTGGGCAATATTGCTCTCCTGAGGAAAGGCAGAAGGGCTTGATCTCACTGGAGATGGGTCCAGTGGGGTTTAAAGTCTGTAGGTTCATCCAAACAGCAAGGAGTGATGGGTGTGAAGGATGGGGAGGAATCACCCAACATCTGCCAAATTATCACAGAATCCCAGAATGGTTTGGGTTGGGAGGGACCTTAAAGATCATCCCATTCCACCCCCCTGCAATGGGCAAGGACGCCTTCCACTGGAATTCCACACCTTCCACTAGAAATTAATGTCATGGAAGCTCTGGGAATTGCATTGTCCCTCCAACCAGGTTTTGAATTCCCCAATTTTCATGAAAGCAGACACACACTGAGGGCTGGCACAAACCTTCTTGGGGCTCCTGGTGTTGCAGGTCTCAACCACGCTATGATTGGTCTCAAACCATCCCCTGAGCTGATTTAATGCACTAAACTGGCAGAGTTGTACTTTCTGACACTGAAATGTTGAAATACGACTTTACTGCCTGCATAACTCCGTGATAAAAGAAGAGAAAACCCAGAGGAAAGGGAATAAAAGTAGTAGTGGTAAAACAAATAAAGGCTCGAACCGGCTAGCTGATTATTTTCCATTTTCAATTTTATTTCCCTTGCTGCCCTTTTAGATGTCTCTGTGGGGTTTGAAACAACACCTGTGGTGGCTGGGAATGCACAGAGGTGGCAAAGGGCTGCCTGTGGGATGGCCAGCCCCGAATCCCGGGGTGAGCACTGCAAACCTCTGAGCGCTGCCCCCGGGACACGGGGATGTGTGATAAGGTTATCGCTGCCGGGGCAGGCGGGGAGAGCCTGGATGAACACACCGGGAAGTTCCAGCGCCTGGAAAACGAAGTCTCCCTTCTCGGGGTTTTAGTGGGTGGGTTTGTGCGGGGGGTTGGCTCTGGTGCTGCGTGTCCTGGAGATTTTAGCGGGGTCATTCGGGGTCCCTGGAGCGCTGCTCGTGTGCCAGCCCTGGCAGCGGGAAGGGTGGGGATGGACTAAACCCGAACTGCAGCCGCTGGAGAAGGGGATGGCTCATGGCTGTTCCTTGGACCGGGGGATGAATTCCAGCGGAAAGAGCCGCAGCCAAACCCGGGGCTACGCGGGCCCTTCAGACTCCACTTCCCAGTGAACATTCCAGAGGGAAGCAAACAGCGCTGCAAATCCCTGATTTTAACATAGGGATTTTAACACAGGGATTCCCCATCGCTGGAAATATTCAGGGTCAGGTTGGGCTGAGGCTCTGAGCAACCTGATGGATTGAACACGTCGCTGCTCATTGCAGGAATGTTGGACTAAATTACCCTTAAAGGTCCCTTCCAGCCCAAGCCATTCCACGATTCCATGGTTTTATTCATGTGCAATGCTTAGCAGAAATTCCCACTGCCAAACACTATAATTTAATCTAAGATGGAGCCACTGACAGTTTTTCCGAGGGTGCTAAAAGAGGATGGGGGGCAGCTGATGGGTGCTGCAGAAAAAAAACGGTGGAAAACAGAAACCTTTGGAGACTGTTTTCCACCCTGACAGCCAAAATGTGCCTAGAGGAGGGGAATGGGTCTGTCCCCTCTCCGTCTGCAGCTTGCAAGGGATTTTAGGCTCGGCGGGGGCAGGAATGGAGGTGTTGAAGGAATGACTGGACGTGGCACGTAGTGATGGTGTTCGGTCACAGCTTGGCCTCGATGACCGCGGAGATCTTCTCCAGCATAATTGATTCTGTAATTAATAACTAAATGGGGCACAGGGAGAGCTGGGCTGGGCGCCCACCACCAAAGCGCGGGGGGTGGGAGCGCTTTAGGCGGCTCCCCTCGCTCTCCTCACGGCCGGAGAACCCAAGGAACCCAGGGAGGGCCGGGGGGGTTCCCAAATTCCCGGGTCGGGATCGGGGGGAGCGCCGGACCCCGCGGCACCGGGATGGGGGCGTGGCCTCCGTGAGGGGGCGTGGCCAGGACTGTGACTATGACGTCAGAGAACGCGGCCTCCGTGAGGGGGCGTGGCCAGAGCTGTGATTGTGACGTCAGGGGCGTGGCCTCA